>LYUA01000312.1:37006-49227 GCA_002093875.1 Calopteryx splendens
GAGCTTCCTTTTTTCTGTGTATGAAGTTTGTATACATTTTTGTTGGAAGTAATAAACATTATATTATATTATATTAATCCATAGCTATCTCATTCATTATTTTACTGTTTTTAATGTTTCGATTGCAGCTTTCGTTATCCCCACTCTAAATTGTCCTTACCTTTCTTCCAAAGTACCCATCCCCTTATCCCCACTCAGAATTTTCTCTACTGCTTTCTGGTAGTCATTTCTTTTCGTCTCGGTTTTCTACATTCTTTTTTCTCCTCCTTCTTGTCATTTCTTTCCTTTGAATTTTAGCATCACACTTCAACAGTACTAAATTATGGATGAGTCTGCTTCCAGGAAAACTGTGGGAATTGATAACCCTGTTCCTAAATCTATGCCTAACCATGATATAGTCTAATTGATATCTCTCCGAATCTTCCGGCATTTTCGATGTTTACCTACGTCTGTTGAGGTTTTAAACTAGGTATTAGCTAAAACTAAGCCATTTATCCTTCAAAATTCTATTGATTTCTACCCGAGGACATTGCATTTTGCGAAGTGGTCCAGTCTCCCGTCACATAGTCACTACTAAGTGTTATCCTCCAGGATAACCCACAATCATTTCCTTTAGTTGGTCGTATAACCTCTATGATCACTAGTCGGTAACTAAACCTGAATAAGAATTACGTTCGTTTACTCTGCTTTAATCCCCACTTATCATATTCTATCATTCACCTGATCATTCATCACTATTCTTCTAACTTTATGGTTTGATGCTACTGCTACTCCACACTGACACTCTTCCTCTTCGCTGAATATTAATTTGTGAGTATCGCTCTATTAATTCCTACTTTCTTTCCATCTCACCTCGCACATGTCTAGCATATTTCCTCTCACTATGCCCTGTTTGAAATTTTCTATCTTCCCTGTTCTCATCATCATCTTAACGTTTCAAGTCCCTATTCTAACAGTTGCGTTCCTCTTCTGAGTTTCTTTTCTGCTGCTTTCAATCCAGCTGTGCAAGGATTTTGTGTGATGACGACCGGAGGCCTCGCCTCTCCCGCTGTCGACGACACCCGCCCAATGTGATCTGGGTCCCTTAGTTACTAGGGCTAATTTTTTAATTTGTGTCCATCATGTTTTCTAGGGAAAAATAATTGAGGTAGTTTCTCGCTGCCTTCCTTAATATAGTTTTTAGTGAGACACCATCACCTAAATGGCCGCCCCACATTTAGGAACAGATACTGCGTGGACTACCCTTCGTCTGGCTCCTACTCTTCGACCTATTTGGGCGACCTTTCCAGTAGCAATTTTTATGCTCCCGCCAGTACTGTTCTAGGTATCATTAGAACACGTAATTCCTCCCAACTGTCCAAAGTTGTAGTCCATGGCGAGGGATTAATAGTGACCTTATTAGAACTAAATTTTGTGTTGGTATTTTTCTAAGCAAAAATGAAAATAGCATTTTGCAGGAAATCACCAATAGTACTCACATCTGTCAACAGTTCCTGTGGTAGTAATAGTTCGGGGGAGAGGAGGCTGTAGCTTAATCACCCCTACCCCTTCTTGGCCACTGGTTCCCACAGAGCGTCAATGCTGACTCGTCATACCTGGTTTTCGTTAAGATCGCCAATTGTTTTGCGTTTCCCATCATGTGTCCAAAACACTCGAAGAGACCGTTTGAAAATTAGTATCTGAAGAGGACTAAGGATATATGTGTGTAAAATTATTTTCGATAGAGTTAACAATTATAGCGAAAAAATAAAAATTACGTCAGTGAAACTTAATGTGAAAAGATTTCCCAGATCACGCTGAGTATGCATCTCAGTTGAAAGGAAGTGCATCACGATGACTTTTACTAGAATGTTTATTTACACGTTTATTTTTAGCTTTAAGTCTATCTGTCTAAATTTATGCAAATATTTTTGGTACGCTCAGGTGTGATACTGTGCAGATTTCAATTCTCTTAATGAATTTCCACACAGACATTGTGAGAAAAAAATTCGTTTCGAACGAAGTTTCAGTACTTTTTCTTTCTGATTTAAATATAATAGTTTCTCTCTCTTTTTTCTCTTCTTCTCGCTTTTATAGAGCCTGTATTAAGCGTTTCATGGGCCTACTATGGTGAGACATCTTTTGTTTTACCTTCTTTAAATCAATCCGTTTTGATTTTCATAAAACACTCTTTCGCCTCTCTGGCAGATATAAATTGAGAAGGCTTGTAGAACGTACTATATTTTAGCAGAATTGTCATGCTGTTTCGGATTTGTTTTGTAGTGTGCTCAATGGTACAAATCCTGAGTTGATTTTTCTCATTTGCAAAAATTAAGTGTACGATGTGCCTTATCTTTTATTTTTGAGCAGATATGACAAAAAAATAGTGATAGTACTACTAATATCCTGCATGTCAAAATATGTTATACCATATGGGGCTTCTGTATGAGAAGACCCACGTAATATATTATGCGATGACTCTGATAATCGAATTCGCTTCGCTCATATTAGACAGACCGGTGCATTATCTAAAATGATTTTAGGGCTGCCCATAGAAAAAGCTTATTTCGCACCACCATTCATGATTGTTTTCCTATTCTTGGTGCAATTTTTGTTAAAACAGAAATAGAGATGCCCACCGTTTGGCGATTAGCTCACCATTTCTGATGTTTTAACTTTTTCTTACAAGATCTTCAAAATGATATAATTTTAATATTCCTCATTAGAATACCATTATAAAATTGCATTAAATTAACAAATAAGCATCAGTTTAAGGTTCATAAACCTCGTTTGAAATAAATATTGGCAAGAATAAAATTTTCTCCAATTCGGTGAATATAACGATGAAAAGAATTACGTCGTAATGAGTGCTGTTTATTGCTCTCCATCCGATTTCACGCATTGTGCGCCACGAACTCCACCGTATCCAAATTAAATGGAGGAAACTATTCTCTTAGTCTATTATTCACCTCTTGTTGCTTCACAGTCTCCAGATTTCGACGCGTTGGCGTCGCTCCTCCGCCCCTGGCGTCGTCCTGCCACCGCTTTGATCTCGCTCTAACTTGCCTCTTTCCCATGGCTCTCGTAATAGCTGTCGAGGTTTGAGGCGTTGGTTAATCCCTCCCGCACCTTCGGCGGCAGTCGAGATACGAAAGCAGTGAAAGTTTTCCGTGTATCATTGGGGGAGGGACTACGATGACATTCCTTTCGGAGAATCTGCTATGTAAAAGAGAAGCACACCAATGGGTTCGATTCAGCGTGGAGGAGAAAAGGAACATGAAGTAAATGTACTCTAAGCTATCCCACACCGCAAGAATTTCTGAGAAACAAAAAGTTATTTTAATAAATTCCTTGAAAGAATTTTTTCAAATGTATGTTCTTGGTGGAAGGTTAAAGGCCTATTTCTTTGAGCTATGAGCTATGACCTCTTTTTTGGAGGATAATTTTAAATGCCAACAAATTTGTCATCAATGTATTTAAAACGATAATGCGTGCTATTTGGGTGCAAACTTTGCTGAACCTTGTGCGTCACTATCCTTGGAATATACGATCAAGCAGAAAGTGTACTATGAATAAAATCTGACGCAATTTTGAAAATAAAGTATATTATATAGTTAAAAATTGCGATCGGTAGAAAGGAAATAAAGCAAATGTTTGCATTAACTCTTTCGATTCCACAGGGGAATGAAATTCGGTTGGTAAGAAACTTATCTCATTGAAAAGAGAAGTTTTTATGAAATTATTTATAATACGAATATTTCATGCAACTCCTGATTTTCTTTCAACATATTTTTAATCGAGCAACATGGGGTCCCATCACTTTCTAGATTGAAATAAGACCCGTCCAAGAAAACCATATACTTACATATACATACTTTTCACGAGATTCCTTTTTCCGGTTATGAAAAGTTAAGAAAGGATGAAATTACTTCATTTTAAAGTATCTACTCCCTTTCACTAATTTCCACCATGCCGCCCTGCTCTTTTATAATTCTTCGATTCGGCCACATTTGCATTGGTTTCATGCATGCTCTTATTTTCCTGAGAGTACAAATCTTCATTGTCTTGTGAGACTTCACGACCACACTCAACCATGAATTTATCGGTCAACCCCTTCCTCTCACGCCACTTACTCCTTTCTTATGTATTTATTTGGCAATTCACCTCTCATACATACTCTCAACATTACCAAACTAGCGTGGTAAACTTTTTTATTTTTGTCAATTTAAAAGAATTCATAACCCTCTTGATTTTCACCCTATCTCTTCTGCGAGATAAGATAAGAAATCGATGGTTTAATTTGGAAATGAGTTATTTAATGAAAGGAAAATTATTTTAACCACAAAACCTGCTGATGTACTCTATACTATCCACATTTAGTCAAGATTTATGCTTATACTAGGATATCCAAGTTTCACTACCATACAATGAAATGGATTGGAGTACAATTTTATATAATGGAATTTTTGTTGCTTTGGAGATAAATTAATTTTTGTTGCCACTCCAAATGCCGGCATCCACACTGTTTTTTAACTGCTCAGCTGTTCTCCCATCTTTCAAAAAATACTGCGATAGTTCATTGACCTACCATTTAAAGAATTCCGCAGACTCTCGCTATGCAATCTTTATTCACATTCTCCTCAACAACCACAAATGCTTTCATTTTAAGCGCATTTGTACTATTTTTCGTTTTCTTTGTAACCCTATTGAAGGCACCCAGGGTTTCCTGTAAATATTTTGGGCTTTCCTCCTGCAATACTACATCGTTCCTCATATAGAAAGACGGGTGCATTGAGATATCCAATCATTAAACCTAACTTATCCAAAGATGCATCTCTCACATATTCACGCTCTCATGAAAACTGTTTAAGTGTAGAAAGTGAATGAAGAGACTGAATGCCTGAAAGTAAGTGAATAAATTGTGTAATACATTTAATCAGTGATAATGGAGTTACAGTTGACAACAATGCATATTTCAATTGAGCCATGATTTATTCTATTGAGATCGAAGAGGGAAGGGGAAGGTGGAATAAGTAAAACTCTCGTCTCAGATGTTTTTCTTTTGAATTTTCAATAAGCATACAATTTAAGAAAATAAGCTGAAATTCACTAAGTTTCCGGCCTTGTTTTTCTTCAAATTTTCAGGCAGTATTAAAAGTAATTGCATGAAAACTCAAGGACGAAATTCACTCATATCATTCATCTTCACCGTTACATGCGTCATTCCTCCGGAGAGCAAAAAATATGATTTCGACTCATTAAAAACTGACGCACATTTAAATAATTTAAAATGATTGATTCCTTTACACTTTCCACCCCAATATATGTAACTGAAACCGGATTTTCCCTTAACTTTGCTCTTAATTGCTTATGGGAACCTCACACAAGTAAATATCTGCATTGGGAGGCCCCATAAACTGAAACTAGTTTCTGACAGGGACACTTAAATGCGTGATAGGAATATTTTATAATCGTGGAGGGATGTGAGAATATTCCATAAAGTGTTTAGTCTGTGCCATGTCCTTCGGGTTACGAGGTTAACCGTGTGTCGTGTCATCAGTTAAACAGCTTCGCACATACGTACGTTCAATGACGAAGAAATGAAAAGTGCCGTGTACCTTGAAAGAAAGAAAACAGAAATATGGTCTTAAATTTATTCAAAAAGTTAACACAATTTTTTCAGTGAAACAATGAAACAGCTATTTGAAATCTTAAGTATAGGCATTCTCTTCTAGCCTAAAAAAGAAGCGATGGATTGTTTTGAAGGTTTTAAGCCTTCAATCAATTACCTGGGAAACGTGCGGCAACGACACAAAATAACGGAACTGGGAGTATTTTGAATAAATATTCAGCGCGTTTTCTCACCACTGAGTTAAAACAGCAAACAGATAAAATGGAATAATTTAGAGTATTTTAGCAATCTGGTATCTTTACATATTTAGAGACGTCGATGAGGATCATGAAATTAGTGACCCAATGGTAATTTCTGCCGAGCTAAAAAAATATTTTAAGCGAACTAAAAGGTTATTAACGTCTGGAGCCATGAGTAGGGAATCCAGATAAATCTGAAAAAGCACAGTAAAGGAATTGAGAGAAAATATCCTATCATATACACACTTTTAACATCGTCGGAGGAGTAGAAATTCGCATGAGTGCAGGTCAAGTGAAATCATGGAGGACCCTTTTAGCATCGGACCTAACACGGGGATAGCACACTCAAAATGTCTTACGAGCTCCACTCAACAGATATAACTCAATCAGAATAGTTGCCGGGAAATATTCAGATGAAAATGGCTGGGAAAATTTGCGGATTAGTTCGAGCTAGTGTTCAACACGGAGCTAGTGTTCAACACGAGCATTTTGGACTCAGCGTCCATCATCCATCCACTGTTCTCAACCCGAAGGATGGTGTGACGTTCTCGGATCACGGATCTCACCCCGAACTATGCCTTAAGGCGCGTGGAATTCTTCTGTTATGGGTAAAGCGGAGGGGAAGCTTCTTTCCCCGTCATCCAAGGCATCACTCTCCACGCAGTAGACGAGCGCCCTGCCCCATGGGTAACCACGCCACAGCATAGGAAGATCAAATACCTGAATTCAACGCAGTAAAAAAGGGACCTGATTGATTCATTGAAAATTCTGATGGACTGGCTGGGGGAATCTCAGGATTATTCGAAAATCCAGAATGAAATAGCTCTAGGCACATTGCATTACCGATATTGAATGCTCGAGGATGCAAGACAAGATTTCATGCATGACTTCATCTTCTCTAAGAATTCCTAATACATGATTTTAATTATGGCACCAAAGTAGTAATTCTATCCTCATATTATTTTTGTGAGCGGGACCACAAGGAGACGAGAAAAGGACAATGGGCTGAGAGAACAAATGGTGCAAGAAATTTGTTTCCTTTGCCCAATGGGCGACCAGAAGTGTGACGTTAGGCGTAGGAATGGTGTGAGTGTGACATTAGGAATGATATTTTTTCAGTTTTATGTTTCTTTAACTCTCACCTGTTAGCATGTACGAAAAATAACGCATACATCTTTCCCGGCATTTCAGACGTTTTTAGACTAAATACCCAATGTCAATCGAAATATTCTCCACGGTGTTTTACTTTCGAATTCCATATTTTTTCAATGGCATAACAATTTTCTATTAAATTGATGATAACGATTTCAAAGAAACGTCTTAGCAAGAATAAATTTCTCGCTGTCATTTCCCGAATTGTCTTACGTTAATTTTTCTCCTGCTTGTATCAATAATGCTTTCAGAAACGGTCTCCTCCGCGACCGATCTTCCACGGCGGAAATGAGACTTCACACGCACATAATACACGTGCACAAAAAATTTCGCTAATAAATACCGTTACAGACCCTTTATAGCATTGACTACGTAACGATTTTTTTTTCTGAAAAACGGGTTTCAGGTGTTTATAATATATATTCTCTTCCAACTACGTTATTACTTCGTGACACTTCTTTTGCCACGTAAAGTAAAGGGAAAGGAATTGGTAACCTCAGTCACAAATACCCGGGGAAGGGGGTCAAAAATTGCATTTATAAACATTATATTATCCATTATCACATCCCTCACTTTTTAGAAAATCATCTTGTCCACATTTTTGAAATTGTGGAAAAAGTAATCGCTTATTCTGATCCATGCTTCGAGCATACCTGATTTAAAGTTGGAGTGCATACGAGTTCATGTAAAGCACGTATCTGTCTGTCCCTTATTTTTAGTTGTCTTATGTGAACTCTCCATTCTGAACCCCAAATTTAAGTTCAAAAACAGAAAAAAACCATCTTATGAATCGAAATGATTAATGTAATTCAATGTGAAGAAATAATTTACCACAAATTATTAAAAGAATAAAACCATAAATTCTTGATTAACGTTGATTTACTAGAAAAAGGAGCTGTATGAAACAAATTATAGGAATATGCAAGGGATAAACTGCATATACCGGCAAGAGATAAATTATTGAAAGCAAACGATGAGCATTTTGCATATTGTCGTATCAGATAATATCTGTACGACCCACGATGTAATAAACTGGAATACATTTGCTTTTTTATTATTTCAATTGTACTACACAAACTTGAAGAAGAGAAATGAAATGTAGTGACATACGATAAGTAACGCACCATAGTGCATTAGGAAAAACAGGAAGGACCGCTGAGGGGAAAAAAAAGATAAAACTGGAACGTTATATATGACGTAATTTTGGTTCACTATTCCTGGTCTCTTAGAAGGGAGACCTCTCCATGAATAGGGCAATAAGAAGCGAGATTCGTAAGGGAGTTAGTAGCCATTGATTTGTAAGTGTAAACCTCCACTTTTCCAAGGCCATGAATGAAATTTGTGAGCGTAAAGTAAGTTCACTAGCATATAGTAATAACAAAAATCTTATCGGACAATCAAATTATCACTCAAAAGATCGTAATAGTTCATATTATTAATATCATATATTTCGTCATACCAAAAATATTGCCTATGTCGTTATATCGACGATAATTTCGACCCTCGATAGATATATCCGTTCCTTAAAATTATCCATATCAACCCGGTTGATGTGAAAAAAATATCGACATGGTGTCAATACTTATGGTGGAGTCACATTGCCCCGCTATGCTTCAGTCCGTTTTTTATGTTTATACGCGACAAGTTTCAAGAATAGAAAGGCATATAACCATGGGATAGAGATTGTTTAAAAACTTGAACTTTTTTTCTGATTTTAAGCATATATGTCTGTACGCTTATTCACGATATCTTTTCAACGAAATTTGGAAAATTGTTTAAGACTAAAGTTCTGGAATATGTAGCAAGGTACGGCAAGGTATTTCGAAAATTCGATATTTCACGACGTCGTCGTCTTCAAGGGCAACAGATATTCTTCGATGCTCGAAATCCTAAGCATATGCGAGGAACTCGAAAACTTAAATATTGATTTAAGATGATTCGCGCATTGAGAATGTGTGACAAAAGTATTTAACTCAAATATCTTAAAGAAAATAATGATTTTTCGAAATCCTTCCATTGATAAGTGTCAATTTCGATCCTACTAAAACTGAATATTGTAATTTTCATCAAGAAAATATTGTAATTTTCATCTTTTCCAGCACCTCTAATTACTTTAATTGAAACTCTCCCAGGAGTTGAGTTATAGAAATGTATTTGCCTATAAGCTGTAATATTAAAAACATTTCCAAAGTTTTTGTGTTGACTGCATGTCCACAGAAATGTGCCCGCCATTTTATACATTCCTTTACGGACATTTTGCGTGATCCTTCGTGTTAAACTAATATTTTAATACATTAGCGTTTATTAATGATTAAATGGATTTGGTTAAAAATGCATTTATTTTAATATAATCTAGGTTTTACCTATTAACTTGAACTAAAATACATGATTTGTTCTACACGTCTAAGATTGTGTGAAACAATTTGAAATATATGTCTTTACCATGGAGTACCTAAATTGTACTACCAACTGCTTCGTCATTAAATTTAAAAAGAATTCCCAATTTTTTATGAAGAATTAGTTAAAACTAATGTTACTTATTAATATTGCGCGTTTTATGTTAAACTCGAAGCAAAAGTAAATCGCCGGAGAAAACGAACATCAGCTAATCATGGGTGCATGCTTGTTGCAATCTCTTTGCCTAGAGAATTTACGGTGAAAAACGATAACCTTACTCAGCCGTCTTCTCTTAGTAGTTTTGCAAATTTTGTGTCTGCGCCGTCAAAGTTTGAAAATCAATCGGACATAAAATATCTTGTCTGTAAAATGAGAGTGAATAATAGACCGGATCACGTCTCACATTTTTCTTACCTTATAATTATTTTATATTAACGAACTTCAAAGAATGATATTTCTGTGCCACAAGTTTAACTAAGCGTAATGTAATTATGAATATAAAGATTCTCTCTTCGTATATATTCTCTCTTCGTAAGCGTAATGTAATACAATAATGCTATAATTTTACACCACTAGAGAATAAAACTATTGGCAAAGGAGTTATAAGTTAGCTGCGTCTAATGGATGTGGTTAATTTAGTCTCGTTAAAATGTTTTGACGGTAAATATTACAATAAGCCAAGAAAAATGTTAGGATTAATATTATCAGGCATTTTTACATTTTTGAAATACTAAATCAGCGTACGTGTAATGAAATTATGTTGTTATAGATTAAAATTATGCTTTTAATAGGTATATGGCCTTTAGGACTAAAAATGGACATTCAAAAACTGGAGGCTGAAACAATTGTTTCCAGGAAGTTTCCTCTCTAATATCACTAGTATAGTTTCCCGTTATTCTGTTTCATGATTTTTGGGTGAATGAATATTAGTCATTCTCGGTTACTTTGTCAGTTAACTATTGGCCATTCATGCATGATTTTAAGTAAATTCTACTGCAATTTCCCGCAAATTCACTAACGTGATATAGTCGATGTGATGGAATTTGGAATAGCTCATTGAGTTTTTCATCTTTTGTTACTATAAACCTGCGGAAGTAGTGCGGTAGTAAAATTTGATTGAAATATTCAGTAATGCTTTATCTAAATTCATCATTTTTCGTGGCACATAATTTTCAGCGAATTAATAATTTCATTCTTAGTAAACTGTTCAAAATCAAGAATTTATGCATTAAAATGAACACACTTGTGGGAGTTACGATTTTGAATGGAAGTATAAATAATATATTTCCATGATATTTAAGTACATGAAGTGCTCTTTGTGAAGTTTAGTGAGCTAAAATAACAGTGAATATGGATTGTATAAATGAATAGAGTGTATAGTGTCATTAAGAAAAGAGCAAAGGTAGAGTTTTCGATTTCAGCTCTAGGTTATTAGTGCTGCTAGGTTGCTGTATCGAAAACTATTCCTCGGTAATTGAATCGTCGACTTCTCTCGGTGACTTTATGAAATTAATGTTTCCAATATCAGAATGAAATTTTCTCTATTTACTTTTACCCCATATTTCCTCTGTGGTTAAATTTTTACTCAGCATTGGAATATTTTATAATGCTTTAAATTTTTTCTTTGCCAAAACAGTGTAAACTTTTACGCATTTTACCGTTTCCAACGCGTAGGTGGAACCTACTTTGATTTAAGAGATGTAATTTAAACATAGTTGAACGAATTGTTTGAAGTTTATTTTTCACATGCGTGGATTTGATTCACAAGGGATTTAGGACAACCTCGTTTTTTTCCCTTGCAAACCGGCCTTCGATGTCTCTCATCACCATCAGGTAACATTAGCGACAAGCACGAGTCTTATTTGTTGGATCACCATAGAATATATCAAAAGATTTTGAAGAAGCGCATCGTCTCCCTCTTCTGTAACAGTAGATATTTAAAAGTTAACTTTACACCGGTTTCCTGCATCCTCTCCTATCTATCCAGCAATATCTTCTCCTTCGTCCCGTATCCTTCCACCCTCCTTATGGTGTTTCAGCTTCATAAGGATTGTTTCTAATGTTATCTGATGACATTATGGGAGATCGAAACCTAGGGATCCAGGGAAAATAAGCCTTGTAGCGTGCAATAAGCTAGTATATATTTCACTAACAGGAATTATTTAAGTTTCTTTATTTCAAAAAATAAGCAGCTTGCTGAATTATAAATGATGAAAGGGACAAAAAGGGAAGTAATTCGTAAAGTTATTATTAATGGTAATCTACCGTTTAAGGTAGGTTTATGGCGGACTCACCCATACACTAAGCCTTTCTTAATTTCTTCATACTTTCTGCCTCCTTGCATTCCATCCAACATGCCTATTCTCTCCCTCCCTCTCCCTCGCTTACCCAACATTCTACCCTCCCCTCAGTCTTCAACAATCCATCGCAACTCAGTACTCCTTGCATCCAGTTTCCCTGGATTCTTAGGATTTCTAACAATGGCCTTCTCTCCTCTCCTGCCATTTCCAAAACTTTGTTCGTCTTTTTCTCATTTATTTTCATTCCATACCTATAGTTCTTGCTCTCTAGTGAACTCAGCAATGACTGAAACCCTTTGGCTGATTGGCTAACTAAAGATTGATTGTCCGCAAACCTGACTGATTTGATAAGTTGCCCACCTACTTTTACTCCTAACTTTCTCTCTTTCTACTTTACTCTACTTTCCTCCACGTATGCATTGGAAAGCACCGGTGATAACGGACAACCCTGACTTACCACCCCGGTCAACTACTGCCAATCCGGTTTGTCTATCCGCTACCCTCACCTGTGCAGTCTGAGAC
>LYUA01000312.1:113399-125098 GCA_002093875.1 Calopteryx splendens
ATATATATATATATATATATATATATATATATATATATATATATAAAATTCAATAAAATGCACTGGCATTTAGTAAAAATCTTGGCAGCCTTCAGGGATCTATCTTCTAGGATCTATCATCAAACTACCGAAGAAGTCGCTCTTTATAAGCGCGCATAGTGGCATGAAGGACCGTCTTTCTCGTTCTTGTACGAATGTTTCATCCAGGGGACAATGTTGATCTTCATTATAACAAAGTGAAATAGGCAAAATTGCACTTCCACGGCATTGTCTCCGGAGATTTTCATTTCCATGATACGACCTAAATTCTTGCTGTACCCACTATGTACCTAAGTTTCTGTTGGAGTTTTACTTCAGAAATGTTACTCTGCATGCTATGTCATATTTCGGTAGGAAATTTAATTCTTTTTATAATGCCTCAATGCTCGTCAAACCCACGTTTGGTTTGAAAGGGTAGATCGTAAACTCTCCTCGTTCCAGGCTCCGCAGCGCCTAAAGTCATGGCTTCGTTGAAGAGTAACAAGATCCATTCCCAGTGCCATCTATAGTTACACAGCTGAATTAGTACTTACCCAGAAAAATCACCATCTGGTTTTCATTGAGGGCGTCTAGAAGTAACACACTGATTTAATCGTAGTTCCTTCAGGCCAGCAGTCCCACTCACCTTGCCACCGAACCGCTATTTTTCCCCTTAAACTTGTATTTGTAGGATGTGTTTTTACTCCTAATACGTTTTGCTCTTCCGTTACATAAAGGCATATCTGATTCAACCGTCATAAATTAATTTTTTTAAATTATGTCGGGCAGTCATTCTCTTGAAGCTAATTTGCTAAATTTTCTGCAATACTGGTAGTGCTTTCTACCACTCATAAGCACGATTTCCCTGATTAGCAGAGTTGCTAGAAACCTTTGCTTGCGTTCACACGTCTTAGATCCCTATTAGAGCAAATACATTAGATGGTGTTAATGAGTATCTCTTCAATTGGCAATAATGAAAATTCATTGCCACTAAATTTATTTAGCTTTGATATCATGGCTATTTCATGGAGGTTAAATTTATCTGCTTTTTCTTCTACAATATTATTTCAAGGAATGCAAATACCTCGTTAAGTAAAATTAGAACAAAGGCTCTCCATCTCACGCAGTTTTTTTGTGCTGCTATTGGAAATATCACCTCTGCTTGTAATATCTCACATTATTTGCACTTGAGTTTTTTTCGTCGATTTCATCCTTCATATCTTGAATTTCCCCGTATAACAATAGGTCCGTAGCTTCATTTTTGCTTTTATTTTTCCCACGAGTGAATTCATTTCGGAAAATATCATATAGGGACGAGGCGAATTATTTATTGACTTTCAGTCCGCCTTTCTACGGCACACTGAGGCCTTTTGTTCGGACTCTTTCGTATTTTGCGGGGAGGTGAATGACGTGAAACGTATTATTGTGTTGGCCTTTGGCAGGATATTGGATGATGCTTTCACCGATCGGGTGCTTTAGGAATCGCCAAAATCCTTTGGCACTCCTCAAAGCGATAAAGACGATCAGGGTCGCGTGTTTTCGTTTGCGCCGTCCACCATCCAATAACGGAAACTTGAAACACCTTCGTCGCGCAAATGTTTTAATATATTTCCTCTTCAGAGAGTAATTTCACATTCATCTTAATTTGTTCGGTTGTAAACGTAAATAAATCCTTTTCTTGTTTATAAAACTCTCCGCCCTTAATTGTTCCATACTGATTGATTCTCGAGGTGTTCTAGGCCTTACTATCGCCGGCTCACCCGACGCCGAAGGCCAAGGGTTAGGACGTTTTGTGGTCTCTTTTGATTTTAGTAAACGTTCTTACTGTCCTAAATTCGATCACTGATATTATTTAAGCATATTATTATTGTTTTTGTGAATTTTTAGCGGTTTGCGTGTGCTGCTTCCTGCCTTCATAAATATGGGCAGATATAGAATATTCACTACTCATTAAAGAGTTGGAGTATTAATAATGATTTTATTGCTTATATCCTACTTAGTATATTAAGAATGTTGGCATTGCAAGCATCGACAAGGGTAACGAGTTGCATGGTGAAATTTGGATGCAGCACGGCTTCAACTTCTCGTCTCGGCCGTAATACCGACGGTGCAACATTCCTTCACTCGTTAGCATTTTAAGGGTAACTTGTATTCGCGCACAATTATGTGCACGGACACAAATAGAACTCGTTATGTCACCACCTTGTGACGCCCCTCCCCACCAATCACCGTGTTAAGGAGCTTCTTTCTCAGGGCATCAAAAGGCCAACGGATTGGACTGTAGGAAAGTGCGGTTGATGAATTTTTTGATAAATGAAAATCTTGGAAAAGGAAAAAGGAGCGAAAGAGAGCTTGGTGTTTGGGGAGCAGCGCGGGTGTATTTGTAGGTGCAGGCTTATTAAACGATGGAAAATTAAGGAATTTTGTAAATGTATTTGGATTACGAGTGAGAAAAGAAAGTATGCGCATGGTTTCATTACAATTCAAATATGAAGCAGAAATTAATGGGACTGTGAGTGAGAATTGAATTGAGCCAGTTAAGTTGGAAAATCCTTTATGATAAAATATTTGAGAAATTTCCCTACCGTTTTGAAAGGAGCTCAATAATCGATTAATTGGAGTTTTTACTCATATATTGTCGTGTGAATGTGATAGTTGGTATTATTCAATTATGCTCTAATTCTCAAATGATGCACGGATAATTATTTGATCATAGCAACAGAAAAGAAATGTATTGGACAATGTATTGGAGATGCGTGATAACTTGGGCTTGATCTTTGAACTCAATTACTTAGGCGAGGGAAATCTCCAAGGTAGTCACGTTACAAATATGGATGTTTAATATTATATATATGAAAATGATCAATGGTTATTTATTTTTTTGGAAAAACACCATTTTGATTGCTGGATTGGATTTCTTTTTCCGTCCAGCTTTCAGAGGAAAATTTTCGGTATCAATTCTCATTAGATACAAGAGTGTGTTCAATCTTACATAAATCAAGTTTTGGACAATTGACTTCGGTATCTTCTTAAGTTTCTTTTAATGGTGGGCTCAAAAATTACAATTTCATTGCATTTTGTAGATTATTATGGCATACGAGGAGTTTTAAGGAATATAGAGGTAAGTCGGTTAAAATTTCTTTAGCTCTCCTTAAGCCAATAGGAATCTGTTATATCGTGTTTCTGTGAATATTTTACTTTTTTCTCTATGAAGTTTTAAGACCCTTTAACTCGCGTATTACTAATTTTTTACATTTATTCATTGACTTTTCTAACTATTGATCGAGTAATTCGGAAATAAGTCCATTCATCGGATTATTTGCTTTGACCAATTATTCCAAGTCCCATTTTTGGACTCGGAATTGATTTGTGGCATCGATCGTGTTAGATGCAGTTATATTTTGAATCACTATAGTAACTTATTTTCGAATCTTTGGCCCTCTACCGATCGGTATATTGTGATTTAATGCTGACCATGCACATTACGTACTCACGCCTGGATTATAAAGTTAAAATTGTATGCGTGACACTTTTTACTGGTAATATAACCATTAATCAAGGGACCTTAGTGTTTGCTGCTGAGTACTTAATCGTAATTCAGTAATTCTGATGAGACTTTGCACTCAAGGGTGTAGGCACTGGTACACACCATCATAAATCCACCCTGCACGAATCTACCCGTATTCAGCAAACCAAATAGTAAAGTGGACGAAACTTCACTACTACTCTGAATATGTGAATTTCACACGCGTTTAGACTAAGTGCGAGAAAAGTTTTACCGTCACATATCACACCGACCTTCGGGTTCGACTTTGATGCTTTTATCCGTTTCATGGTAATTAACGCGGCAGCACTATCTATTTTTAAAAGTCCGCATCATAAAAGCTTGTTAAACACCAGCCCCTATATGTATAATCAATTTCATTTTCTTTCGAGCAGTAATTCCCAGTTTCCCGCTAAATTTGCTCTGAGATTCATCGAGTTGTGAATTCCAAACCAAATGTTCATGAAGCATGAACATGTGGTTTAGAATAGAAAAAAAATATCTTTAGAATTTCAATACCGCGAGTGTTGCCGATATTTTTCAAATTATATTTCCCTGAAAGACACGTCACCTCTCCAAAGAGGACACACGCCTCAGGCAATAAAGTTACTACCCACCTTTGACATTTTCCGGTTGACGTGGCACGGAGGGGGGGGGCTTTTTGATCGCATCAACCTCCAGGCCATTCACGTCGCTTTAATCTTTCGGGTGGATGCATTGAGATCAATTAATGGGTCCATGCGCCCTGACATCTCGAGCGGAGTTATTTCAGCCTGGGAAGGAGAGAGTGAGCGCCCGGAGACCGGCGAAACGTGATGCATGCCGTTTTGCTTGCATCCAGCTGCCGCGGAGGTGTGCTTCCGCCTCTGTTGCTGTTTGCGGAAGGGGATGGCAGACGTGGGTTGTCATCATAAACACGTCTCGTCCCGTTGTCATCATATTTACGGAATAACTAAGGTGAAATTGGCATTTTTGTGTATTTTTCCCATTGATTTGTGCAAAGGGCGGTGTTAAGACTTTGGCTTATAGGAGGCCCGGGAAGGCGACTTCTATTTCGGGGCAGTTTTTTTTCCAGTCTCTTCGAGAATCAAACGCATGATGGGGTTGGTGGATTCTAAGACGCCCATTGGGGATATTTCTGTTCGCGCTCCTGAGTTACTTGCCGGGGGCAATTTAGCGTCGCTGAAAAAATAGAAGACACGGCCCCGCGTAAAGCCGTTTTTTAGATTTTAAGATATTTCATCTTCTTTTTAAGGATCTTTTGTTAAAGTGACGGATATAGGGTGTACGCCATGTACTTGGTACTTTTCATCTTGGAATGAAAAGGGACCCTGGCAGCTGTTTCATTTAACCCATCGTTTTTGGCGTTCTCAAGTATTATACTAAATACGGTAGTCGCATTTACCGATTCTTTGGAGATTTATAGTACCCACCGATTTTCTCAATTTATGAATATTTCTTTTTCTATAAATTTTATTATTTTACTTTATAATATATTTACTATTTTATGGGAAGGTAATTTCAAACAATTAAATACCTAATTTCATATTCCAAGCAGCTTAAAGCTGCTTGGAATAAGAAAATAGGCTGAATTGCAGCTTCGAGAGAACTCTTTCATTTAGATTGGTCGCCTATCTTCCTTTTGTCACCTCAAGCATATGACCTCAAGTTATTCGCCATGCAATTTCCATATTCGCGAACCGAGTTGAGTACCTTTCGCGATTCTTATTTGCGATCCGAGCGGTTCATATTGACTTCAGGTCTGTTCAATGTCTTTAGCCATTACCCTTTAACACTTAAAGGATTATTCTGGCTCTAAGCATTAGTCTTCATGCTCAGGGAATTCATAAAACGATGGAAACATGACGACACATAATATCGTTCAGAATCCTTGTTAATTTACCGCAATGTTCCTTGTATGCATCCATCCGTTATGGGCAAGATCCAAACAAGTTCGGCATAAGAAGGAAAACTTCATTTATTAACTTGTTTATTGCCCGTCTTCGTTTTCGGTCTTTACCTTTTAGAGCTGTAGGATTTAGCTGTAGCATTGGATTATGTGTAGCAAGTCGCAAATCTAAACAAATGATCAAATATGTCCATTCTTTTCCATTTACAAATATATGCCCACGAGAATAAATCCTCGCACTTTATTTTAATTAGGGTATGTAATTTAGAGGAAAATTATGTCTTACGGGGAAGAATTACTCAACTCATTCCCCCGCCGTCAATTGATTGAATTTTGCTAATGCGTATCCTCCGTTAGCCTTTTTGCGACATTAATGCTATAACACGATTTAGAGTTTTAATGCTGAAATACGATTTAAAGTCGGTAAACTAAAATTAGGGGGTCCTCAGCTGACTTTTTTTATTTCATCGCCTAGTAATAGAGTTGGAGGAATTCAACGAAAAAGCATGATGTTAAGCGTTGATCCTCCAAGTGGTCACCGGACTGCCTAATAACTCGGAAGTCAACCTTTGAGAGATATCTTCGAAAACATGATAGACGTTTTCCTTCCTTTGTGTTTTTTTCTGGAAATATTGTGTACCAGCTTACATTTGTCTACTGCAACACAAGCCCTCGATTGGAAGTGCTCTCGTTCTTTTTCTCCGGATGACTGCTACTAATCAGATTAACGATAAGTTTTTGACTTCATTATGTCCACCTCTAAAATAGAGGCACATCACATAAATGAATTCGTTCTAAACGGATTCTTGTCCTATTCGGAAATGTTGTATGGTCCGGTTGTGATGTAAATTCGTTTAGACGGCGCTTTTATGACGAATGCTTTTTAGTTCTTCTCGATCGCTTTTCGGTCTTTGTGAGATATAGCGGAATAAGTTTTGCTGAATCCCACCTTCGATCCCTCCTCTTGTCCTATTTTCCTCTCATTTTGTGACCAATAAATTACTTTCACGGGCATGTGCAGTTAAAAAAAAGTTTGGGATATTACCTATTGTACTGTTTTCTTTGATTTCGCGTGGACATTTCGTAATAGAACTTTTAATGGAATGTTTTGTTCCATTCTAATCGTGCTCTACCGTGCTAACATGTGTGGATTCAGCCGTGCTTTTCTGTCATGAGTAATCCTCGTATATTCTTATCCTAGTATGAGGAAAAACTCCAATGATTTAAGTTTAACTCACGGTTGAATCGCCCATCTTCGGAAATATTCACAAAGGTGGGTCAGTACTACCGTCAGCACCTATTATTACAAAGTGGGATTAAAAGTATCGTTCCAGGGGTAAGCACAGTTCATTTCATTTACCATTTCTCAAAATATTAGTTATTATTAATGGTAGTCTACCGATTAATGAGGGTTTTAGCATAGATTAAAATATCCTCTATGATGTAGCTCAAATATCGTTTTTTCTAAAGAGGTTAGACATCATAGGTCTACTATATGGGTTCCCTTAATTAATATTTTTCTAATTTACGGTTTTCAAGTGTGAGGGTGCCAGCCGCTATGACGCTAACTAAGTGCAGTCCATTTATGGATGGGAGAACAATAATGGCGTTTTCGAAGGCTGACCTACTTTTGAGAAGCAGACACTAGGAAGGCTTACAACACGCATTTATATACAATAAAGGCCCTTTACAATAAGGTTCATTTTATGACCTATCAACGGAACAAGAATAGAATCTGCACGTGGAGCAGGAAAAAAGGTATTTTTTCTCACTGAGGTCTTGCTGAGGGGTGAGAAAAAAAAATTATTATCGCAAATCGTTTTCCTGTGGGCATGGAAAACAAAGATCATATCCGTCATTTTTGAGCATGAGTCGATGCAATTTGCCTTGCATACATTTGATAATGTTCATTTCCTTGCATGAAACTCTCATCGACTAGCGTTCTTTGCGAGTCGAATTCGCATGACCTTTTGGTGGAATGCATTCACTTTTTTTTCACCCATCATTGTGCCCAAACTCCAAGGCTGCTGTCCCCTAAGGCGAGACTCTCTCGCCATTGCTGTTCCGTAGTGGCCAACTCCCGCTCCCCCGCTCAGCTCCAATTTTTTCTCCTGCTCACGGTCCTCGCTCTCGCCCTGCGAATCTACGTTTCTACAAGCTCTTTCTCCTTTAATCCTTCATCCGTTTTGTGATTTTCCCCACACCGTGACGTGACTTCTATGACCAATTACAGCAAATGTGCTTCGTGATGCATCGGATGACTCTTGGAGGTCAGGCATTGATTGCCCTTCAGTCATCTGAATGAAGATGTCACACATGCCAGGGCATCCCGTGCCTGGTGCCACAGGAGAAGTAGATACATGTTGCATTCCAGTTATGCAGGGATCAAGATTTCCTTTCTCAATGCTCCCTGGATCTCACTGCGCGTAATCTTTCATCTGCGGACTCCGCTCCTTTTCAGTCTAATTATTATTTAAAAAATCGTGACCTTCTTCGATGCGCTTCGCAGGGTTTGCAACGCATTCAATTGAGTTTTGTTAAATACATATGTCAAGATCTTCTTTTGGTTAACCTTTGATTTGCCTGGGCCCACCGGGATAGCGACGATTTGTTAGGTTTCTTTAGGAGGCTCGTGCGCAACTGCTTCTCCTCTTCGCTATTTTTGCTAGCACTACTATTTAGGTCGAGCGACTCCGCAGCGCAGAGGTTTGGGTAAACTGTAAGCCTGAAATAGTTAGGCTCACAGGTTGCATTGCATTGGCCTTTCGCTTTACGAAAAAAGCTTCGTGCTGTGTATCATTGGTAGGTGAGGTATTATATAAACTTACTCTTGGCGAGGCCCCTTGAAATATTGCGTGTTCACGTACGTTATTTGTTTTCTAGACGATTTCTGTCCCGCGGGAAAATAATAGCTATTGTACAGTCAACGTAAACGTAACGTAATTATTATCTTTTCTGGTAAGGAGAAGTTTTACCACTTTGTAGTACAAAGCGTAATTCACTTCGATGATAATATTTAAGCATCCTTTTTATGGTTATGACCATACAATTTGCGGCAGTCTGCGTTATTGACGCTCGAGCTGTGTGTTGAAATTAACCTTTTGACGATCTATCTATGAGTATTACAAGTAAGTTTCAGGGCTTCATGGGAACAACCGGCGATTTTTAGTGAAAGGCTTTCAATCATGAAGCATGCACTTTTTCCCTCCTCCCCATGACTACCTCAGTCCTCCCCCATTATCCTCCCTTCAGGCTTTGATCTTTGATATCTCGTTTAATTAATTTGTTTCGTCAAAGAACTATTTAGATTATAATGGTCATGCATCTAAATTCAATCAAAAATGATCTGCTGCCCACGTAATGTCACGCTAGGTATTACAGCTCAAAATTTATCGGTAGATTAGAATAAAATGATGCGTATTGATATTACGGATGAAATTACTCTCATTTATAGAAATGAATTCTCGTTTTATAATCGTACGATATGCGATATTATCCGCACCAAGGATAATAATATCCCTTAATACTTCCATTTTCCTTATATGGTAACTTCAAATTTAAAACTTCAAAAAGAAAATTATTAACACTCAATAGTTGTATGATTCGATGTTGGTCCCTGAAAAACCCTTGTCACACGCTCATTTGGAGACTCGGATGGTGTGATGTAGATTAGCAAGACCAATTACAGAGCTCTTCTCATTATTTTTAGAATAATCATTCAAAAGATGTCATCATATTCCAATCAGTATTACACGAATGTCGGCCATAATAATCGATCATTTTGTTGCTGTGGATAGAAAACACACAGCAATTATTATTATGGGAAAATTTATGTGCATGCAAAATTTGATAATTACCTGATCCTTGCGATGATGCATGAATGAAAAAATAAAATTTAGTCCTAATATATTTAGAAATGAATATCAGCATTCGAAATGAAGTAGCGCTCTTTGAAAATTTTGAGAAAAACCAGTCATCGAACTTCCAACGTGATAAATGCTTCTGATATCTAGTAGGACAATAATCGGCGTGGGGAAAATTATAATTAAAGCGTAGTGCGCCCGTTGTGCGAGCAGTGAGATTGCTGTGACCATTGAAAAAGTTTACCATGGAGGAAAGCTCTTTAAATTCAGTTTTGAAATTAAAAGTGCTCTTGATGAGGTGGAACCACGCGTGTGTATTTGCCCAACCAATTTTCTTTCATGGGATCTCGCCTGGAGATCCATAGTTGAACGATCGAGGTGGTGGATAGTGTTCTAAGTACACTAATATATATCCCAATAGGTCGTATCGTAAGAGAACCGAGAAATGCACTATCTGGGAATCGAATGGGGTCCTCGGCATAAAAATCCAGTGGTCCAGCCACTTATCCAATGCGATACCTGGTTACAAAGATTCATCTTCCTTGGGTACTCTGCCCATTGAACCGTGACCATGTCATGCATTAGCTAATTTGTTTCTTGAGTTCAAATACCAATCTTTATGAATAAGCATAAAGAATAACTATTTTTTAGAATCAGGTTTACAATAATTTTAACGTTTAAGTGGATTCAAAGTCAATGGTGAATGTTCAAATTACAAAAAACATAGAAGCTAGCGTAGTAATACTGGCTGCTCGTTCATAGACATTTGGCAAAGCTGAAGTTGCGCCTAGATTTTTATTCAAGTCGGGGATCTGTTTCCACTAATGTAACATATGCGGTCAACGTAAGTGTAATCTTGGCTTGATACCCTGCATTGATGTCCCTTAACGAGCATGGTAGCTGTTATGTCTTGTCCTTTTTCCCTATGGACATGATTTCTTGCCCGCTGTCTTGCCCAGAATTGCATTCACTATCTTTTGTTTTCCATTTCTGTCTACATTTGAATTGCATTTCAAGAAACGTAGGTCCCATCGGTAACCATCTAGTTGGTGTTTGACAAAATCTTTTTACAGTTTTCCGCTCACTCTCATTATTTGCACACTGTACAAGCAAAAATTTGAGCAATCTCTCCTCCTTCCAATGCTGATAACGCTCTTCCCCTTATCTGACGTGATTTGTGTCCTATTCAAAACGAATATATGTCGGTACTGTAATTTGGCAGATACAATTGGAAACGTACGTTTAAATAAGCAGCGGCTTTCAGGGCTTCATTTTTTACCTCTTGCGTAACGCTATTTATAGGTCTTCCCGTGCCTTTTTATTTTTTTTACATTAGCTTCCGCTGCTTTGATTTTTTTCGCCGCATTCTGCGAAAATGATAAAAGGAAATCCTGAAGCACGAAGTAGAACTTAAATAAGGTCTATTTCCACGGTTCATGGTTGAGAAGGTTTTTCTGTGCATCGTTTTTTTACTCATTCTTTTGCACATGCATGCAGTGTGGAATGTATGTGGAATGGAAAATGGACTTCTTACGATCTGATATAAAAGCAAACTACTAATTCCTGATCACTACTATAGGCAAAAAAGAGATATAACAATTTAAATTGCTCGGAGGTATAATATTAATAAATTGTTTCACAAGTTTCATGATCAAATCGTAAATATTTATTGATGGCTGGTGTTATAACACGCCTTCCGTACGGCCGTTTGGTGGCTTTCCGGTTTATATGTATATTTCATTTTTCAAGTGCATGAAGTTCATTAAAGAGGATATTTTTCTAAGATTGCTTTGAGCGATAGGATTAGCAATAGACCAACTCATAAGCATGAATGCAAATAATTTTGAAATATCATAGTGATTTTAGTATCCATTTCTGTGACATATGTCAATATTTCGTGTTCTCAGTTTTTAAAGGCTGGCATAGTTGTGCTTTTATTACTATTCAGCTTGATTTTTAGTTATACGATTTCTTACGGTCATCTCCGTTATTAGTTATTCTTTGTTAAATATTTATCATAATAGTAAGTTACTTTCATTACCTCCTTATTTGATCTTTTGAAGCGTTTCATTCTTAAATCTTCCTCTCATATTCCTTATTTCCATGTAAAATTCAATTATTTGTCAACGCATCTGTTTTTTCTAATGGCCACTTCATTCAGTTCATTTGGCCTTTGGTCATCCAATAGGAAGGAATGGCGTGGCTCTAATAGTACTTTCCCATCTATCTTATTGTCATATTTATGGAATAAAACAACCGCTTTGCTATGAAATGATGAAATACTACTATGCTTTTTCTCATTATTCACTTCATCACCTGAAGATGTTACTATGTAACGAAACCTGGTCGTGAAAAATAAAAGTGC
>LYUA01000312.1:170063-182180 GCA_002093875.1 Calopteryx splendens
CACACATAAGGGTAAGGTGGCCAGTTCCTTTCCCTGTACCGCCTGTGATTTAGGGTGACCTGGTATCCAAATAATGGTACATAGTTTGGGTGAAGCTGAGGGTGCTCAGAGGCGTCACCCGGAATAGGTTAGCTGCCAAGCGATCTACACACTGGAGTGCTGCGCCCCTATATTATAATACGCATGTATATTCTTCGAAAGTTTTACGGATGTGAATAATAGATAAAATCATAGATATACGAATACAAAAAAGGATTGCACATTTCCTTCCTTCCGTTTTAGAGAAAATTTCGGAATACTTTTTTGTACTCGTTCCTTTATGTTTGTGTAGGGAAATGCCTGTGACTACAGTTTAACATTCTCTAATATGTATATATATATATATATATATGTATATATATTATTACGGCCTATTTACTGTTCCCTTTTATGTCAATTTTCTGTTACTAATTTAAATGCAAAATTTTTGTTCATGTCCCAGTTATTCCTTCCAGATAAATATGTATTACTTATGGCGTGTATACCCCAGAGTATCGTAAAAAATGTTAGTCCCATTATATTTTGCTTCAGGAGAGAGTGTAAAACAGGTGGACTTTAAAAATAAATTAATAAACAATTTTCTCTAGAATCTTTTAATGACCAGCACCGTCTTTCCTCCGGAAAAATGCACCCAATCATCTTTTTTGTATTATGGAGAAACCGAAAATTGTTTTTTTTATTTTCACCCCGTTAAACGGGGTTCCTCCATGTTTACGGCTATAGTGAATTTTCCACATTGCAGCTACGTCGTTGTAGCCTCGCTCTAGCGCTGAGTCAGCAGTGTGAAAAGACTGACTGCGGCCCTGCTTCGGCCGTTAGCTGCCCCAGTGTGCTACTCTTGGCCCCTCACGCTCGACAGTGTATGTAGGCCATTGGGGTTTCCCTACGCTTCGCGCGCACTACTTAGCTAATCCTGATGTATTTTCGCCGTCAACATAATAGATACGGATAGTACTACGTACTGCGTCCACTCCTGTTCTATCTAGAAGCGAAATGAAATTTCGAGACACCGATAAGATGTGCGCTCCGTTCATCCTTCAGACCGAAGATACGTTGACTGCATTCCTCAATTTTTCACTAAAAATAACCACTCTCCAGCCAAGCCTGTCAGTTTCATAGCCGAGCTTGATCCTAGCTATGAAACCGATTTAAGTAGCTTTCGTTTAGGATGTAGTTTCCAGAGGCATCACCCATCAGCAGCGGAACGCTTCCACCGCCGCTACTACGATGCTTCCTTCTTCCCTATCCAGTGAGAACTCCTTTACGCCCTGTTGCCTCTTCTTTCTCGTTGATCTCTCTATTTAATCCACGTGTTTGTCCCTGTAGCGCGATCACGGATCTCCTAAATGCGGGCGCGTTATCGTTCTTAGTGGATGACTGGCGAAGAAACTAACAATGTTCTTCAAAATATTGCTGTGAAAGTAAACGTTCGGCGATTGCAGACTCTACCAGAAGCTGTTCCGCAAGATAGGTGCTAGCATTCTGCAGGAAGAAAATAAGTTGTGAGTAGCGCGGGTGATTACGCGAAAAACAGACGCCGCTGGACTGCTTCCTGGGAACTTCCGCTTAATGGAATGGTTCATTATGTTCCTTAAAAATCGATGCATAAAAATGCACTAAATAAAAATTGCTGCTCATTTCCACAGTGTGCTTTATTTTAGCCTTATCCTAGTATTTCTCTGAGTCTATGTGCTGAAAGCACTCCGATGAAAAAGGAAAAAGGCCTACAAATTGCTTTACGGATTCTTGTCAAACGAAGCGGATCGTAGTATGCTGTGCCGGCGATGGTTGCAATGTTTGGGGTCAGTGAAGGATGAGTCTGAGTTTACCATTTTATTCGATAATATAGAGATAAAGTCGTAAAAATAATAAATGGACTCGTTAGGACTGCTTCTGTGAGTGACGCAATTTCGCGTTAATCCAAGAGAATTTTCAAACTCTGGATGCACCGAATTTAGAATGCTAGTGATTAAAATGTCTAAATATGGCAATGAATGCTTAAAAAAACGCTCGTTGATGTGCGGAATATTTTTTCAAGGGTGTGACGTGGTCAAATATTGAGCTGTAAAGAGATGTTTGGTGTCCTCCTTATTTCCCTCATTTTCACTGTGGATCGCATGTTGAGAGATTGAGTAAATCCATCTCTCGCCATGTGACACCCAGTCATTTTGAGAAAGTATCAACACTCAGCGAAAAATCGGCAGTACGAGAGGGGATATTTTTGCGGAGCAAGTTACCGTGTGATTTCTTGTCCTGTCGCCTTCGCAAGAGAGACGCTCGTGTAAGGAAGAGCGTGGAACTGTTTCATAATCGTCGTAATTCAAGTTTTTTATTCGAATTATGAGTGGCCTCCGGTAAGAAATCCATCGCCCTGTGTTGAAGTGGAACTTCCACGAAGAGTGATCACATTCAAAGGAAAAGAATTCATTTTCTCCAACTATTATATCACAAAGCGTTTCACCACTTTTGCAATCTTCATCATTACTATGCACATTTTTTTCGTATCCTTTTTTTACTGATGGATATCGATTAATTTCAAAAAGCTTCGACTGAGGTCGGAGTTTTGGGAAAAATATTACAATTTCATATCCAAGAGGGACTCATTTTTTTCCCGACGAGAGAAAAAAAAACGATTTGAGGCTGCATCAGTTCAAAGTTCCTTCACGTGCCTTCCGAGGTAAAACCAATGCGCAAATTTTAACATTTTAAATGAACCGTCAGTCTTGTTTTAATGAATTCCATAGCGTAATATGCCGATTTGAGGAGGAAATCGATTTCGCGTGAGTGGGCGTCGAGGCCAACTTTTGGAAATAGTATTTGCATTGCAAGGGGGCCAGTCAGTCTCCGATGCAACCGTCTCCCACATGGGCCCGTGTCCCCCGAGAAACCGGCGGCGGCCGCTTGAACTTACCCACGGGAAGAGAGAGAGATCCCCCTCCGCCGCCCTTGATGGGCCCTTGCGAGATTCCTCCTCCCTCCCCAACCCCTCTCCTCGCCGCCCTCCCTCCCGCCCCCTCCGCGCTCCCCTCCCCATCTCCCCCCCTCCTCCCTTTAGCCCGGAATTCTCATCGATTGTGTGGGTGCTTGACCTGCGCCCTATGAGGGACGCGTGCTCTGCTAGAGCCTCTGCAGTGGCGCATTGCAACCCAGCCACCAGACCTCTTCCGAGCCAGTGTTTCACAACCGAAGGCCCGCGGAACCGACGCCGTCGGCTCCGGGGGCATCTTTTATTCTCCCCGCAACATCTGCTCTCGGTGATTTGCGACCCACGAATTCTTCGTCTGGGTAGATACACTTTTCGGTTGGATTGTGAGGAGCCCGCTTTTCACCGCGATGCTCTAATTTTCCGGATGGTGAACATTTTTGCGCCTCGCCGAGACCAGGATTTCAAAAAAACCCTCGCTCTAGAAACCCTAGAGTACGAATTTAAGGCTGTGGGGTGTCGGAATTTGGGCACCGCAATGCGATGCAAACTGAATGTGGCATTGGTTGCAAACCATTGACATTGCGATGTAAATGGACGATTTTTTATTTCCCATCGAAAATCACATTCACAGGGCATATCTCATTTACTTGATGGCTATTGATTTGAGCGCTTTCGACGGTATGCCGATTTTCACCCTCGACTCGGCGTGGAATATAAACGGTAGACTATTTAAGGTGACGATATTATCAATATTTCCTGGATACCCTTTTCCCTCCACGCCGTCGACATCTATGTAGTTTGGATGGTTGTTACACAAAATGGAAAGTCACGGGTGGAAATTTGAGAGGCATCGAACAAGATGCTGTGTGGCCATCGAGAATCGAAGTTGATGCATCGCAATGTCGCGAGCGGCTCCTCGTATCGTGATCCGTGTACCCTTAAGTGGTCCCTTTTTTACTTCACTTCCTTCGGCATATTGATTCCCCCACTTAGCATACCCTTCCTCCACTGCTATTTGCTGCTGCCTTCCCTCCCAGATCAGGGATTGGAGGGATGGAAAGGTTCGCTCATTCCGCAGAACCCTTGGATTTCTCAAAGAATTGTGTCCCATTAAATATTATTGAATTGCTTGAAGAGTAAATGATTTTTGGGGGATGTTGTAGTCTGATAATAATGTGTGCACTCCGTAAGCTGATTATAAAACTGTTATTGTTGGAAAATAAATAGATAAAATTACGCGTAATGATCTGAATCAATCAATTAACTACAGTCGGCGCCCCGAAGACGTAGCGAATACATTTAAGGGTAACTCGTTGTGTGATGGATGCATTAAAGAATTTCGTCACGCATGTAATTTTGAAAACCTATTTTCTCGAAAATAAGCGGATGTAAATTTTTTTGATGGCGCTGATGAATTTGGCGTCCTTTTATCTTTTAACAATAATGTATAAAAATCCTACACACTCACATCTACCATTCAATATTACATCTCCATACTGGGTTTTCAAAATTAAGGGCCGTGCTAGAGCAAATTTTAACTCTGTATTAACTAAATTTATGTTAAAACGTTTTTTTGGAAAAATAAATTGCACGTACCCAAAGACGTTTTCATATTCTTTGATGCAGACGCCGGTTAAGCTATTTCGAGTTCGTTCTGCCTTAGAAGCACTTAGACGTTTTTAAGCATTCTAGCTGCATCGATATTTGCTGCGGCTTCTCGAATACTGTCTCTCAGTGTCAACAAATGTTCAACCAACCCTGTGATGGAAAATATTAAGCCAAAATATTATTTGCAGCAATATATTCTAATTAATGTAACGGATGAAAAGTGATGATATATTTAAATTTTATTTTATATACGTGCTGTATTTTCCAGGTGTGTACGAGTGTTTTCCACATTCATTTTTCTCAAAGATTTTTCCCATTTCTTTTACTTTTTGACTGTAATTCTCTTTTCGGAATCCACTCATCTGTTATACACTGATATCCAATTAGGAGATATAATAACTTGAAGTGGAAATGTATATAACCTCACAATTTTAAATCAAAACAGTGTCTTGGTAAGGAAATTCAGGAATATTAATTTAGAGCTACTTTTTTCTAAAACTTATTTCTGGGGGACGATTTCTCCCAATATCCTCCAAGTATGTCTTATTCTTGCACGTAATTTACTTTTTTAGTTGTCTAGTATACTCTTCGTTTGGCTTTTTCTCTTTTCCTATTTCACCATGCGTTATATAATATTTTAATTATGGTTTATTAATGGAATCCCTTAAAATTGTTTGTTTGTAAAATTTGGTAGTTGTATCATTCGTATAATATGGATGGACCAAAGCAAATTTTGCCCAAATATTTCAAAGGTACGCCCAAGTTTCACGTGTGGAATCTCGATAAATGGAAATATAAACACACATTTGAGCCGAACTTAAAATATTAGGTACGATAACCGGTTGGCGAATGAGGTAATGAGGTGTCTAAAATTATTTTAGACAGCTATGCTGCAACAGGCTAATCTACTTTGTGCACCTACTCTATCCTGTGAACACTCTTTAATTTCCCTGTAAAAGTTAACGTGCATACTGAATAACCTTTAACCTGATTATTGGGATGGGTCTGTCTCCGGAGCTACTGCATTTTATTCTTCCTTTGATAGCTCTACGAAGCAGTCAATGTTCCTGAGAGAGTGCCCGATAGTTGTGTTTCTTATTTGCCACTACTGACCACTCTTTATTCTCCTCCTAGTCTTAGGGCTTCCTCACTTGCGATTCGACCATTCTATCGGGTCTCGAAAACTCGCTGATAGAAACTAACTTAAATACTTCAATCGTCCTATAGTCTTTCGGATTCCAAGATTATCCACCTTATCCCGTGTCTCAGGGATTGGCGTGCCTCTTAAATTATATGTATTTTAGTTTGCATTTGCCTCCCGCAGCAGGAATTTTTAATGTAGGCTCCCTGGATTCTTTGGCTTGTTTTCTCGCTAGATTGCGTTCGAGGCTTGAGCCCCTGCCGAGGCTCACGAAGGCGACGGTCTACTTAAAGACTCCTTCCCTCGTGCTCCCCCAACTTTTCCGTAGGTGCCAATGACCCTCTAATATGATATTACATTTTCTCGAGCATTCCTCTGATTTCTCCCTGCCTAGAGGTGCTCTCCCTCCCTCGCGAAGGCATCGCCCTACTCGGACGCTAGTGTCGTTGCGACCGGCGTGCGTGTGCGCCTCGTTTAAAAGTTACGGAGCACGCAACGTCCTTTGCTTTTACTTAAACACCCACCTGACGTGCGCCGAGCAATGCCTGCCATCGATCTAACCCAACATTAGTCTATACTGGGTATTTTTTTTCTGTTTCCTCTTCTTGGCTATGCATTGAGAAATCCAATTCCAAAACTAGGTGGTTACCTACATTTCTAGAACTAGATTTAAATGTTCCTCTCCTTCCTTTATTTTAGGTTTAAATAAATTGCTCTCTTACATTATAATCGTCGTTCTTAGGAATTTTTTCAGGATTGATAGTTTTTAAAAGGTAATTTATTTCATAAACGTTTTGAACAATCGAACGCTTCCAGTGATGTGGAAAAAGATGTTGAAATAGTAATAAGGCATTGGTTGACTCTCTTTTTGGATCTAGCGCTTGGAAGTGAAAATTAGCAGTCCCTATTTCCAACGCGACATTGATTAGTGCTATGCTAATACTCACATCGTGGGAAGCGTTAAGACCAGGTTCAAGCTATTGAGATTTCTGATAGCTTCGAAGACGACTGATCTATTAAATCCATTATTTTTTCCGACACCATTTACCAGGTTATTGGAATAGATGGTAAACTTGACCATAATTGGGTGTAAATTATTGATTTTTAGTAAACAAGTAGGACTTTAATGAATTACATGGGTGATTTAAAGTTAATAAATCAATCATTCTTTCGTCATTTTATAAAATCAAGGTTCGTAAATAGTTCAAGAGTCAAACTTTCTCATGAAACTTTCAATGTTTTACCAAAATGGCCATTTATTGTATTTTGGCATGATGTTATGTACATTTTAAAGCCCATGCTTATTTGCTTTTGCCTTTGAAAGCGGTGGTGTGCAGAAAGCCGTTTCACCGCGTTTCATATTTCTCTCTTTCCTCGGGCCATCTTTCCTTATTTCTGCCTCATATCTTCTCTCCTTCCCCTTTTACTCTCTCTTATTATCTCCCTCTCCACACGCGAATCCCCGTATAGCAGCTTCCGCAAGCAGGATCTGGTCATCCACTGTGGCAAAGGGTCGTATTATTCTTAGAATAATGATTAACACTTTCAATTTTCACTAATTATGAGATCGTTGAATATTCAGAAATGAAGGATTCACAACTTCTATGAAGCTGATGCTATAACTCTTTCTACTCGCGTACCAAAATTTAGAAGAAATCTAGAAAGTTTTTCGATCCCTACGCCGAGTCCAAAATATATTTCGTTATGTAATTTCTCAGGCATGATTTTCCCGATCTATGCTCCACAGTGCTAATATCGTCAATGGAATTCCATTGAGGTTTAAACTCACCTCGCCTCATGCCATATTTTTACGGAAGGAGATGGGAGTAATTGTGACTCGTTGCCAAGTAGATTGACATGCCATTTAGTTTTTCGTGCTAAGCGCTCTTACTAAGGGGTCTTCCGCATTGCTTTCAGTAGTTTTGGAGATTGAACTCAAGGAAATTGGCTAAAAATGAAGAATAGCTAGGGTGTCATCGGAAGATTTGCCACCATTTTCGAATCCAACGGACCATGAATTATGCCTGAATTATCGTTCCCGTCTCTTTCATCGCTGGGGCCTGGAACAATTTCGCTCGCCTTGTTGGACTCGTCGTTTCCCATGTGCCCCAGTTCGGATAGGCATTGACTGCATTCCCATTATCAAGGATGCTTCTTTAAAAACTTCATCTCTGTTTTGTGAAAAGCACCTCATTGAACTGAAGGAAAAATTACCAGCATGTCCAAAAAGAAATAAAATCTTCTATTAAGACTGGCGGAATTGAGCCGCGGAATGAATGCGTTTTTTTTACAAACAAGTGAAACTCGTTCGGTAAGCCCGTCGCCGAGGTGTTTTCTCCCCATCCCCCCTCCACGAGCCCTCGGTTTGCAATTCACTCTCCGCGTTCACCCCCTCTTAAGAGATTCGTTTGCATGGAGGTGAAGGTCGCTTTCCTCTTGGATTTCTTCAGACGCGGTTCTCTTGGGTGTGGGAGGCAGTGGAGGGGTTTGAGGGGTGGGCGAAAGGAAAGACGACTTTCTTGCGTAATCGCAGTCACCGTCCGCACCAAAAACTATCCCGTCAGCCGTAGGCTACGTGGTACAATCACGGAATCGACACTCCCGATGCTTCATTTGGATGAGAAATGTGGTCTCTCTTGGCAAGGCAGTTGGTGCGACAGGTGTGGCTTCACCGATTGCACGGCCTATTCCATTCTCGAGGCTCTTGAGGTGTGTCGATCCGCGAAGTTAGGGGCATGCTGCGGCCTCCCGCCCTTCCCCTCCTTCCACCCCCATCCCAGCCTCGCGACCTCCCCCGCAAGACGCAACCCCCGTCCTCGTTCTCTCCTCTCACTCTCTACGCTGCCCTGTCATCCGGTTCATTCTCTCCGGTATTCGGCGGTGTCCGGTGCTTCCCCGTTCGCGAAAGTATCGCTTTCGATTGCATGCATCACCTCCCGTCGCAGTTCATTCGTGTTCCTATTTCGGAGGTTATTCAAGCATTGGTGGCCATTATACATTTCATTATATATATATATATATATACACACACACATAATATAAACACATTCAGTTCATTGCAATAGTGCTGCTTGAGTATCGTTTTGATTTATCTTGAGGTCCCTACGATCTTTTACCTCACGAAGGAAGTCGTATGGTATTTATGGATGGCTTTATGGAATAACGATCATTTGAGTCACCAATTGGTTCACACGTTGCCGCCGATATTTTAAACCTAGCCTCTGATATGCATATACGCTAAAGTATCCCTCTATTATGTACTGTATATTCATCGTTCTTGGGAATCAGGTGATTTTCAAGAGCTTGTCGTATTTAGTGCATGAGTCGCGAGCAGTGGTTGCGTCATCGTGAAATCGAGTTTTTAAAAATTAAATGGACATTTTGAAATTCCTGCTCTAAATTTTATTGGTTTATTTTTCCTTCTTGATCGGTCTCTCCGAAGGCCATTTTTTTCCCTGGAGCACGTTCACGAATCTGATTCGTTGCATTTCCTAATAGTCTTTTCTTAATCGTTTGACACGTGAATCTTGAACTATTTTTCTTATAAACACTTCATTTTGGTGGGTCCATTTAGTGAAAATTGCTTTTTTGATTAAATTCAACGGTACAATTACCTTTACAGAGTAGGCACTATTTCAACGTTGCTTCACGTATTGCTCTGCTAGTATTTTTTATTCGTGCGTTATGAACGACTCTTATTATTATTAATTGTTGAAATATCCAACGGCTGGTAAAATTGCTCGATGAATCAGAGTCACCTAGTCGGCCAGTGCAGTGTAAATATCCCGAGAACCAAAACCGTTCACTGAGTCCCGTATACAGCGGACCAGAGCCACTCACAGCCGCTCGCAAGAGGCCTTTTTGGTTTTTGCCCTACTGGGACGGTGACATGACGGTGGGGAAATACCCGACGGCGTGTAGGATTGACGGAGTCGATGCTTATGGGTCTGCTCTCTATGAATTCTTAATTAACACTGAAAAGAGAAACAGCATCCTATGTTATCGTAGAAGTTGCTATCCAGATGTGTAAATTGAGTGAATATGGTGGCTCATTAAAAGCGAACCAGGCATTTGGTGAAAATGATACTATTGCATAAAGTTCTATGGAAAGTACGGGTGAAGTAGTTTGGGGTTCAGTTAACCGGGGATCGTACTAATGTGAGTTTCGTGGCTGTGATGGAGGTTCCCACACCAACAAAAAACAATTATTATCTTAGGAGTCACGACAGGGTAGCGTTAGGTAGGAATGGCCGCAATGGCCTTTCCCGCGCTATAAACGAGTAAGCACGCACGGTGTCATAAGCGCATTCGCCGTTCGTTATCCTTCCGAATAAAAGGACATCGAATGCTTGGGTCTAAAATTGTGAAATTTCATGTAAGAAGGTTTACGCATGTTTCGAACCAATATGGAGCAGGTATGAAATTTTTAACCGATAAGCGCGAAAGAGAGCATTTTAAATGCCACGGACGATGTTATCGTTAACGATAATTATATAGTTTATAAAAAAACGTTTGAAACAGTCGAGAGAACGATTAGGAATAGCCAACTTCTTTTGCAAATCCCATGTTCTGAATTTAGTATTTAGCAATACTGCCAAAATGGAGGCTAATTTTAGAGATTACGAATCCAATGGACGCCTTGCGGGGGAGTGGAAACAGTGATCGTAAATATGTTCATTACTTAGAAACTGGTATATCTCCGATAAGAAATATACAGCTACTGTTTTAAAATAGTAGGAATCGGTCTATAGATCGTCGCATAGATTAATGTTTGTGATTGATGAGCACATTTGTGTTTTTAGAGACATTTTGAATACGCACGAAATATTTTGTAATAGTTATTTAGCACGTCGCTTTGTTTCCAAGGGAGAAGCCCGCCGTACAAACTCCAACACCCTTATATTCAGAGAGAACGAGAGAGAGAGAGAGAGAGAGCTGCGGGTACAACTGATACACAATCGCCGCTACGCTATCGGTCTTCCGGCCTCGGTAGCGACATGGTTCTTCCACACCCTCCGAAGGCGCGATTTTGAATCCTGCTGAGGTGTTCCTCCTAGGGCATAAATGTAAATGTTTGTCCTTTTTGCTTCTTTTATAGAACTCTTTATATTTTGCTCAGACGGATCAAAGGTGTGAAACGTAAATATTTTTTTCTCTTTCCCATATCATTTCCTCTGCTCTATTGAGGGTCCATTTTCTTATATCGGTCTTTATTTGTCCTCGGTTCCATTTGGATTCCTCATTTCTTTCCCTTTTGCTTTTTCTTTGCATTTTTTCTCCCGAGTTTATTCTCACATGATCATATCCTTAGTGGTGTAATTCCTTCGACTCATTTGCAACTGGCCCTAAGGATTATTGAATGAATTTCTGGTGTGCTGATTTTTTGGGTTATATTTTCAGTGGCACCGTCACTCGTCAATCCAAGCGCACCTTTCCTTCAGCTATTTTTAGATTTCTGCGCATGTGGCTTTTTTCATACCTTTTTGTCAAATAGGATAATGTGATGGTAAATATTAAGAAAAGGACTCGATATTTTCTTTTCGGTAATTTTCCGTCAAAGAATACTTACGACGTAAATTTTGTTTCAATGAGATTTCAACAAAAATTACTGAATTTGTTGAACTAAAATTCACCCTAGAGTGAACTTAGATTTCCCTATTTGCTTGTAGTTTATTTATTAGATGCTTTTGATTAATTCACAGTGATAATACCATGGTAATAATGCAATATTTTGTAACAATGGTTCAGGTCTTGTACTGAGATTTCCCTGAATTTTTTCATTCTAATAATAATTAAATTTTAAAGGGTTTATTTGAACGTAAGCATGCGTGTGATATGAGGTTAGGGATTATCATAGTAGGCCCTTGACTTCCCTGGTTATTGCCGTAATGAAGACAGAATAGGCGGAGAAGGGTGAGAAAGAGAATGAGGGGAAAAGGGTGAAAGGAAACTTGGTATTTGAATTTGCTTCTTTTTAATGAATGGCATCGAGGCCTTCATTTTAACGTCCTAGTGGTCATTAGCCATCAGTGTCATTGTTGATAATTGGCATTCGGTGTTATTTTTTTCTGTTTGTTCAAATTTTCGTGCGAGATCTAATTATTGCAACACTAGTGCTTAAAAAGTTCCCTTTTTCATAATGAACAATTGCTCAATTCGGCAGTCAATCTCCCTTAAAATCCTGTTGCACCGACTTCTCATCTTGCAAGACGATTAGTGCATTTGAAGTATTGTCACGCAATGTTCCATCGTGGCTCCACTGAAAACTCTTGCCAGCGTCGGAAGCGGTCGGCACAGAGGACGACAATTCTATTTTTCTAATTCAAATTCTAAACGATACTCCGCAAGCCTCCGCTAGGGCGTGTGGCAGGGGGGGCGGGTATTATGACACTAGCCATTCCGG
>LYUA01000312.1:328844-339922 GCA_002093875.1 Calopteryx splendens
CACATCACTCTAACGAGCGAAGGCGAGCGAGCCGTCCCACCAGCTCCTCCTCTGTCTCCGCTTGTCACATCCCTCGAATCGGTGGACATGCATTTCTATGGCACCCACGGCCCAATGGGAAATGAGACTGCGGCGCACAATGCAGTTCTTTCTGGTTCACATTTCGAAAAAAGCTATTCGCCTCGAGTTTGTGGTGGCTTTCAAAGGGGCCCGGTCTCCATGGAAGCAGGGTGGGAAATGAACTAGAAAAATGACGGAAAGTTTTAAACTAATAGGGAAAGCCATGGAATCTCTGCCAACCTCCTTGGAGGTTTCACATTAAGTTGTTCTCTCAGAAATAGTCCTGCCTCTCATATTTTGGTTCGTTTGACCCATGAGATAATATACCTATAGAAAAATACATTTCCCCTCAAAATGCTACCACTATCACAATGCTGTGTGAATCTTGGCATTGCTTCATTTTATCATCCCTCTAGGCTGTAATTGCGGTAATTCATTATTTCTCCATTAATTACCAGCATGGTTCCGATAAACCGTTTTCCTTCTCATCTTATAATTTCAACTTTGTCTTCGCAAAATGCTCGCATACGCGGTCTCCTATGTTTGATTAATGATTGCCCTCACACTAATGACCAATTTGTGTGTAGCTATGGAAATAATTTAAAGGAGAACAATATCGGGCAACCACCATATTACAAGAAAAGGTAACTTTAAATACATCGAAGCAACTGCTGTGATTTCATGATGTTCTATGAGCTGAAACCAGTGCAATAATATTGTTATTAAGTGTCTGCATCAATTTTTTCACTCATTTTAGACGCGAATGCCAGTGTGTACTAATGTCCTTGATACCCCGGGATAATAGCCGTACCCTGATCACGGAACCTGGGGTATCAATTGCACCACCAATCAGCCCTGAACCTGGTGCTCTGCGTTGAATCGTATTAGATATCAAATTTGGTCATGGTTTGTCTTACTAATTTCTTCCTACCAGTTTTGTGAGGAAGGTTGGGTATTGAAGTAGGGTAGTAAAGTTGGGTATCGGTTCATCTCTCGCTCATTTAATCAGTTGTCGCTTCGGTTTTCTGGAGAGAATTAATCGATTTTTTTTGTGCGTCAATAATTTTTATCCAACATAGACCTTCAATATCAGTAGAAATTGGAGGAGTTTATTCATTTATGTTTGAAAAGGAAATAACGTTCACCACCGCACACATTTTCAGTCCTGTGAGCTTCAAAAATGTTTCGATGTTAGGATGAACTTGATATACCATCATCAGTCAATGTGTTATTTTTTTAGTTCATCTCAGTTATTTTAGCTTAAATTTCCAACAAATTTCTATTAACTATGGTCTGCATAAACAGTCAGTTGAGCCTGAAAATTCATGGCGGGGCAAAAACCAGCACGCCAAGCGAATGACGCGGGATGTGATCCTGCACTTCTGATTGGGAGGAGTTCCTAGCTGCTAACGTGTTCGAGATCAAGATGAAGTCAAGTAAGAGTGATTTTAATGTCATCCATGGTTGTTTCTTTGAGATAATTTAACGACCATAAGGAGGGCGTTGCCTCGCGGCCATGTCGGTGATCAATGCCAAATGACCAGTTGACAAATGCCATCGTGGTTGTTTGGTTCGGAAGACGGTGAAGGCATGCAAGGAGGGAGCACTTTTTTTGTACAGGAGATCTGCTTCGGCGACGTAGTTTTCGGAGTTGGCCCGTTCATCGAGCATAATTAACTTTTGGTGCACGGGAGTGCTCGGCTCTTCTCCTTGAGGAAATGCCTTAACTCGATGGTATCTTTTTTTCATTTCCGCCACCGACGGCGTCACGCCATCTTCCGGCAAATATTTGCCACGAGGCAATGGGATGTGAGGCGCATTATCCCCGTCGGGAGTCCGTCCGCGGCGATGGGGTCCCCTGGGGTGGTGGTGCGTGCGTGGAGGCGGTGCGAGGTTGTGGCTGGGGGGGGGGGGGGGGGGGGGGGGGGGGGGGGGGGCCCCCCCNGGCCGTCCCACGCCCACGTGCCGATTTAACTTTCCCGCCTCTCATTCCAGAATAGATCGCTGATGCCAGGGAGTCTCTCCGTGAAAGCGGATTTTGCGGCTGTCGTTTCGTGTTTCAGCTAGTTGCGTATCTTTTGTAGCATGGCGACAGATAACGTTTACTGGTAAGCGTAAGCATCATACTGTAAAGGTAATTTTTTTGCTTGCTGTATCTACCGGCCGTGGATTCCCTTATTCCCACGGCAGAGCTGGTATACCTATTTAAAAGTGTCGAAATCAATTTTGAAAGTTAAAACTCGAAAGATTTCTGAGGATGTTTTCTCTGCCTTATTCTTGCGAATTTCAAGGCCTAGATGCGTTTAACAAGTTGGCTATCCATATTTAGTTCCGTATGTTCTTGTTAGTAGCTTAGCTAATACAGGTTAGTTGACTAAGCTTATTCCATAGAGTTCTGTATCTACACCGTAGGTATTTTGGCATGTTATGCTTAGCTGAACTAAGATTGCTAGACTCACACAATTCTGAGCTAGACTCCTTGACTTCGTTAAAACATTGTGGAAGTTAGACCTCATCCAATGTTCCACCTCGGGGAGTAGTTCGGTAATACCCGTGTGGCTTCAATGGAAGTTTATTATGTATAATCATGCATCCAACTTAAGCTCAAGCTTTTTAGATTCATGAAACACTCGGAAAGCAGCTACGGAGGTGCTTTTGTGTCATTTAACTTCGTCGCACGCCATAAAGCGTACAAATACCGTGGGTAATTATATTCTTCGAGGGATACATAAGTGAAAATGACCGACGCCGATTATGTCATGCATACCATAGCCATATAAATTATTTAGCGGCTATCATAATGGTTGTGCATAAAAAGTTAACAATATATTTTTTCGCGTAGCAATGCTGACTGATAGGTGCACAATTAATAAATTAATCTGATGCAATCTGACTGATAGTGCTATTACTAAAGAGATCCGGGAAATAAAGAGAAAAATGCGCTTTTAAGGCGGCCATTCTATGCGTATCCATTATATCCGTATCCTTTTTTATCCACATTTATTCAGCCCCTCTCATCGTCAACTGAATTGAGAATGCCTGAAGAAATCAACTGTAGGGATAAAAGCAATCATAGTGCTTCTCGCATAATGCATTTGTGATACTTCACTGTGGTGATAAACTGCTGCTTACGTTTTCGAAATGTAGCATCTGGTTTACATTAGGAAATTTCCGATATTACAGCTGAAACGAACACTGGAACTTAACCATTTATAATTATGCAAGATGCCATTTGGACCGTGAAGTTAAAAATAAGGATTGCAGAGAATTTACCAATTCCTTCTTGCGAATGTTTCCCTATTGATTATTGGCTCAAATTTTTACTTTGACACATTGGTTTTTAAAATATGACGAATGCTTTTAATTTTCTGTCCATTCTGCGTCACGTGCTCGTTTGATGGGGGTGGGGGGAGGAGGAGGAGCAAACAGGCAGTTGACTGAATGAACAGCTACGTGAGCTGCACTTAAAACGCGGAGGCTATGCGGAGGGAAATCATTGGGCTAGTGATAGGAAGCGATGTGGACACGTGTCTAAGGATGTTCATCTCTCAGCACTGCATTCGACGCGAAGTTATGATAGACATCTTTTTTCGCATGCAAATATCCATCAAAATATGAAGATCTTTTCCAGACCTAGTAATCTACTTTCTTGTTCTGAATCGATCTGCCATCTGATACTTGATTTCTCCAATTTTCTTCTTTTTTATAATTCTTTGTTCTGGGACCAAGATCCAATGCACCGTTTTTGAGTACTTCTTAGGTTTGACGATTAATTTGGAAGAACGGAATTCAAGCTCCGAGCGAGTCTTATGCCAATATTTTGCATTCGACCATCTAGGTATACTGTATAAGTTATGCTATGAATCGCAAGATAATTGCAAATAAAAAAAAAACGATTTCCTATTCGTTGACTGAAGGTCAAATTCTCTCATTAGGGAGAAGGAAATGAGAGGAGCGCCAATGGTAGCGTAGCTCCTTGTTGTTTCGCTGGAGTGGTTTTTTTACGGCCCTCGGGATGTTATTGATGTTGTTTTATTTATTATTTGTCTCTTTTGCTTGTTACCGCAAGCGCACAAATGAGTGTGATTTCCCCCTTCATTGCTCTTGAATAGAAACGAGTTTCTCCAATGGGAATCAAGAAATAGAATGGCAATGATAACTGAAATTGGCAAATCAAGATATAGGTTTTATTTTCGTTTGTTTAAATCCTATAATTGCTGTGGTGAATTGAACTATTTGTTTATGGGTAGTAATTGGCTGCAAAAAATCGTGAAGAATAGCATACTATTAGTAGAAATAATTAATATGCTGCCATGCAGACTTGTTTTAGACTGCCTATGCAACAAATGCATAAATGATATATTCCAAGCATTCTACTGGTCTGGTGTGATTCTTGTAGCGGTTTCCAGATGGACTTGCAATATCCCTGGGCATAATGCAACTCAATATCTGCGATTAAATCAGTATCCATAGAGTTGTGACATTCCATTATTTTAAGTGTGGTGTATATGATGAAAGATCGATCATGCGCAAATGAGTGATAATGTGAGATGGTTGTCACAAGGCACATTTGTTAATTTATCACCGATTTAATAATAATATATACGTTTCTGTGATGCTTTTGGGAGCATTGTGGATTTAATAGTGTTAAAAAAACTTATTGCGTGGGGGCTGCCTAAATCAATCACCTCCCGGTATCAATTGCTCATGGAATCGTATATTTGAAGAATGCCGGGAAAGCGGAGGCGTCTTGTACTCTACGGCTGCTGGGATGCGAACTCCTTAAATTTATGAAAAAAAAAGCCTTCGTCGAGCACTGGATAATTGGTCATCCATTTTACTTCTCTTGTCCGTTAGCGTGCCAGCGGGTAGCGCGAACTCTTGCTTCTGAGCTGCATGGTTTTATCCCTTTCCCAGGAAATGCAAACTGGTTATTACAGCTGTGTCTGGCTTTAATAGCACCGCCATACGCCGCCATAGCAGTAATTGGGTAACCCGACCCCTTGCCGTAAAATGCTCATCCGCTTGTTTTCCAGATGCATGTTACCCGGATAATTTCATGGGAATGAGGCTTTAGTATGACAAACAGAAATTATCAAATTTTTACGCTGATATTGGATGCTGTACTGAAGTTTTGAGTGGCATGACTTTATTGAGAATTCTGACCTAACTAACTTAATTACTGAGTCAATCAACCATAAACATGATTTACCTTACATTTACTGGCCTTGATAATGATATGTCGCCCCAATGTGAAGCCCTCATGCATTTCCAACCTACAAGTCACCTATGGAAACAACAGTTTTTAAGTGTGACGTATATAGCTACAGGGAGCTCGGAAAATGGCAAGTGGTTAGAAGATGCAGAAGCTGAAACTTGGTCAGATGGTTTAGGTCTCCTGCTGTCCTGGAAGGCGGGTTTTGTTCACTCAGGTTGCCTGAAATCATCCGTTCCATCCGAGCTGCGCGTCGTTACAAAACCATCCCCATCCACCTACTCACTCCATTTGCTTCGTAGTATTGAAAATTCCTGAGAGTGGTATCCAGGAACAGGTAAATCCACTTCGTCGGTCTTATAAAATTTCCATTTCATAAAAATTGTTTCGTGTGCCACGCTGGTGTGCACTCCGATACACACAGCGCTTTCAACATGACGCCAAGAGATTCACTCGGCAGGAGGCGGTTCCACGAGCCCACGTGGGATTTTCCATTCATCCGAATGGCCACGTGGAAATGCTTGGGCTTTCGATTTGCAGAGCGATGGGTCAGTCAGTGCATTGGAGTCCAATTGCTCGCCGTCTCACCCCTCCGTCTGCCGACAGACACTTAGGGCAATACGTGTCCGCTGGCTCTTTCGATCAACGTAATCATGAGTACGACTCAGGTTGAGTGAGTTGAAGTGCAGTGGGGAAATCGATTCTCCCCGTGCGTCGGAATCCTCGCGCAACGGGCGACCTCTATCGCGTAATTGATGGCCCAATAAGGATCAACAATGGAAAATCCTTCTAGGAATTGGATTGCCTTGGCTTGCACACTCTCGAGGAAAATGAGAGAAATATATTAGTCGACAACGGAGTCGTTAGGGAAAAATAATTTTTTGATATCAAGTATTAATGCTGCAAGAAGTAGACCATAAATACACCATTCGCACCAGTTCTAGGAAATTTTTGCCATGGTAATCGCTAAACGTAAGTTCTCCACAGAGAAATAAATTGCGGGTTGCTTTCACGATGTCAGGGAAAAAGATATTACTAAACTGGCTGTTAGAAGGTTTGGGAATATGATTAAATATTAACAATCGTACGGTGTGAACTTTTGAAGTTTAAGAAATGAAGACCTCGGCATTGCATAAAAAATAGGCGGAATTGAGTTAAGTAACTTGGAGCACTACTTTGGCGTTACATTCACGTCAAACTTTTCATGGGCAACACATGCTTTAGACAAACTTGTGAATCAAATTAAAGAAACTTGGATTCGTGGTAGTGGGGTGAAATTAATGTCATAAAAAGGTAAATGGGAGGGGGGCTTCGGGTTAGTTAGGTGGAATTAAATTATGAACAAATTTATGGGATTCAGAGGAAAAAAAATTAATTACGGATTTAGTCGAAGTGCAAAGGGTACCCACTATATTTTTGAAAACTTGGTGCGAGCATGGAAAATTTACGGGCGAAAAACAGGATTTCTAGTTGAACTTGGATGGGAGCCCCCAGCCAACCATCCGTAATCAAAGTTAGCTAAGACTCTTAGAAAGTGCAAACAACATTTCCGGAAGCTGGGGAATTATTGAAAATTCAGACTAGCGTCGGATGAGACCACCTGGGAAAATGAGAGTAATTGTCTCCCGCAGCGATGATATTAAATACTCATTTTCCCCTCACATAATTCGTGATCGTAGCAAAACCAAGGAGAAATGCGTTTTGGGATTTTACAATGGAAATAGAGTGCTGTAATATTTTCCATTCAATTAACGGTCATTTTATTATTCCTTCGACCGCGTGGTGGGGGCGAGGTTTCCCATACTCGGCCTAGTGGCGGCGGCTCGGAGATGGTGGCCTTGTTGTAGATGCGAGCAGAAGGGGGTGATCTTTGGAACCTGCCGTTTGAAAGGTGCTCTCACTGAGTGTGAGTCGTCTTATTTTCTGCTACATCTCCCGGGTCCTTCATTAGGGCAGAAATCTCAGTGAAGTGCAACGGAATAGCTCCAGAGGGAGCAATAGACCAGGGAATTGGATGGCTTCACGACTGGAGCAATTCCAAGTGTTGGAAATGGAGTCATTCTGGTGAAATACACCGGCTTTTAAAATAAATGGCTATCACGCCACTTCAGCAAATTTCAGTCCAGCAAATTAAAGTCCAGACGCTTGCGCCTAATGTGACTAGCTCTCGAAGTTACTGACGGAAATAGTACCTCATCGCATATCCTTATTCGATTCGACTTGGGGCGGCAGGCAAATAAGGCATGACTCACGAAGGATAATTCTCTTGGTACTTACGAACCACGTTGGGCTGATGAAAAATTGCTGGTAAAAATGATTGCTTGTGCACACCCCAGCAGTTTATGAAGAGCCTTTAAGCGTTACTGTGCACTGTGAAGTCGAAATGTGGTTACAAAAGAGGTTTGTTAAAGCAGCGGAAGGCAATTTGAATACAATTACTTAAGGGCGTAAAGAGAAAAGTCATCTTCATCCGCAGCTTTATGATTTTCTGCTTGCGCAAACCTTAAGTAGCTGCTGTCCCCAAAATGGTCTTGATGGGCGCCTGTTGTCTTTCGATTCCTCGGCCTGAGTCTCCAATGGTCATCTGGATTCATCTCCGAAGCGGTGTCTCCTTTTTATAGTCAGTGCATTATCGAATCAATTTGTTAGAGACGCTGAGAAAAAGTATTAGAATGAAAATGAAAAAAAAAGTACGCAATATTTTGAAGTCGCCCACTCATTTCTTCACTTGCGGTCACAAATACCAAACTTTTTTTAGCGTCGAATTTGATAGGTTATAATGTTTAGAGCTATTGTTGATTAATTCCCTTTTAAAGTTGCTTTTTAAACATCTTATATTAATAACATTTTCTATCTATTTTTCTTCTGCAGTTTGCCCTCGAGTAATGTCCTCATGTTGAAGCAATAATGTCGTTGTGATTTCATTAGTTCCCAATTGATGATGTCCACCAACGCATATTCTCATGGCTGAGTTATATTCCAGTATATATATATATATATATATATATAATTCCTATAAGACGCCTCCGGAACGTATACCCTTTGGGCATGGGATTGCTTGCTTGCTCAAGGAACTTATAAATAGTAGATTAGTAGAATAAACAATCGATGGAATAGTCTTATTTTGTTTGTTGATGTTCTCATCGCGAGTTGATCGTTGAAAAAGGATTCCTTGCATATGATGATTAGGGAGTTTTTTTCTTTTAATTTCATGTCTAGCTTTGATCTCGCTTGCAGTTTTCATCATAAGCATTCTAATAATCGTGAAACGCGTTTTTCGTTTAATAACAGTTTGCGACTCGTGAAGCAATTTTGTGTTATTCACAAGGCAAATGTTTCCACGTTAATGCGATTCGTATATCAAGTTGATTTATGTATCACAGAGACTCAATTAGGAAAAATGGCAGCCTGGAGTAATGGATTATGAAACAAAACTTGGAGCACTGAAATTAAAATAAAAAAATTCTACTAGTACTATTTTAAACGGGTTAGGAATTGAAGGCAGTAGATACTCAGCACTTCAACCATCGAGTGTCATGGAATTTGAAAGAAATAACAGATGGAATAGGGGCTAAATGAAATGTAATTTTATCAAGCACCTACGTGAATGAGACTACCTTATATTGCTTTATTGGAATTCGGATAAAACTCCGGCGCGCCTCTCGTTTATTAAATTCCAAAGAACGGGAAAAGCATTCGTATTTACAATTCGCATATTTTCGTCGTGCATTCCTTATACAGCTGTTGACCTGGTTGAAGTTACAGGAGCAAAATATGCACGAAAAGAAAATAAGTTATATTTAAATACATTTATTCAATGCAAATTTAAAACAAGTGGCATTTGTGTGTACATGTTTGGTAGATAGTGCCAGAGGAAGTGCTTGTAATGTAGAAAAATATCAATTTCTGCGAGTTAACACGTGCTCATTTTCGCAGTATTACTATAATTTTTTATTACTTTTTAGGGACAAAATTTAAATGAATATTTTTATAGTCGACCATATCGATTTTGAATTATTTTTCTTTGTGCTCTTTGCTGCGATGAGATTCCGAATCTACAACTTCTATTTGGTTTGTTCAGTAATAACATGAAACAAAGGATTATTCTGCCTACTCTTTCTAGACATGTACGTAAGTGAAAGGATTCCTTGCATCGGTTAGTTCAGCAGTCTGTTCCCCATGACGTTCTTCAGAGTAGTCGTATTTATAGTGTCGACTCGTCCGATTTGTTTTCCGGTTGGCTAATGCATTGAATTAATCTTCTTGCAAAAAGTGGCTTCCATTAGGTTTCCTATTAATCGTGTAAGCGCTTTCCATTTGCTCAGAGCGATGTTTTATGAATCCTGTTGATTTTGTTTATTTTTTTTAAAATTCACAAATTAAATACTTATGTGCCGGGTCCCTCATGCTCGAAGTTCATTTCATAAGAAGTATATCTAATTAAAAGTAATGTGAAATAGGATTGGTGTGAATAATAGGGTGGTGTGGCATAATTAGTGGAGGAAGCTAACGAATCACATGCAAGTATGGGCCAGTTACATATTTTGTGTGGTAAAAACTCGTTATCTTAGCATTTACTCTTCCACTTTTCAGGGAGTACTATACTCTCTCCACGCGAAAGGGATAATAGTGATAGTGACAATTTTATTGGGTGAAATTAAGGTGACAAGGACCTTTCTTGCATTAACATTTTTAAGCATTACAAACATCCAAGCCGGACACGGGACTCGAACTCGCGACTCTTGTTGGCAGGCGAGCACATGTCCACCGGGCTGACTCGGATCGCAGATGAGCCCAAGGTATTCCCACGCCCATTGAAACTTCATTTAAAATTCCTAATCAGCGACCATAATTTGTTTTTTAATTTCTCTTTAAATTTTGAAACGTTTTTGTTTATTTTCTCTGGGTTAGGAACTACAGATAATACAGTAACAATGGCACAAAAACAATTCTACTATTGATGGGCTAGAGTATACCAAAGGTTTGTCGAACGAAATGAGTTTTATTATCCTGTAGTTATATTATCGAACATTAAGTGTAAACTTCAGAATCAGTGATTGGGTAGGAACAACATTTGATAATCTGCAACGTTAGTGGCAGTGGAAGTGTTGTGGGTGCACAAAAAATCACGCTGTTGCCACGAATTCGTCGTGTTGACTTGTGGATACGATGATTACGACCATTTCAGCGGATGACCCCATATAGCGCATTACTACGAATTCCCCTGCTAACTGGTGTTACCACCCCCCCCCATCTCTCCCCCTCTCCGATGACTAGAGGATGTACATTTGTGCGGCACCTTCGTGTTGACCCTTGTTCGGAACACTGATAAAATATATTTCACTCGCATTTCGTAGATAAGAAAATGTTCTCACTTACCTTCGGTATAATATATCTTCCAGTAACTAATCCATCAAAGAGAAGTACATTTCAAAAGAGATATACGAGGTCTGTTTAATTAAGACGCTACTGACGTCGGACTTCATTCTGTATTCAACGAATAAGGGGAAATCAACCCTTATTCCAACCCCCATGTGATTCTTGTATACATTGACTTTGTTCTCTGGACTTATCTCATTTGCATCCACATCCATTTTTCTTTTGTAACAATTAACTATGTATTTTTCCCAAGTATAATTAGTTAATATATTTAGAGCAAAAGTGCTGGATGACATCTCTTTTAGAATGGAATAACTTTCTTATGAGTGGATATATTGTATCATATTTATGCATTACCAAACATTTTACACATGTTTCTCTCTCTCTCTCTCTCTCTCTCTCTATATATATATATATATATATA
>LYUA01000312.1:353468-381018 GCA_002093875.1 Calopteryx splendens
CCCCCCCCCCCCCCGTGGCCCCGCTCCCCCCCTCGCACCGCTTAGTCTTCCGAATACGTCTACAATACCCCGTGTTCCCCTCTCCATGCCCCCCTCTCCGTCCCCCGTCCCCTTCCCCGTCTCTCCTTCCACTCACACACGCACACACTGTCGTCGTCAGCCTTTGTTTTCCGCTCGACCGCCACCCCCCCCACCCCCACGCCTACCCGACCAGCCCTTTGGGCTCATCCATCCATCCGCCTCGAAGACCGATCGTGGTGTTCTCTCTTCTCTCTCGGGGGAACCACTCGTGTTCGATAATCTTGTTCCGTTTCTTACAATTCGTATTGGCACTTAACTTCCCTCCCTTGGCCTAACTTAAGTTCTCTTAAAAAAGTAATTAGGTTTTTGCACGGTACCGTGGGCACAGGAATTAAATGGAATCCCCCTGAAATTCAATCTCCAATGTCCTTTGGGCCATTCAGAGACAATATTCCACCCACGCTCCGTGGAGTCGTGCTTTTCTTCTGTGTGCATTGGGTTCGTGTGTGTGTGTGTGTGTGCACTAAGAGAATGCTCTCAAATTGAATGACCTCTGAGTTCCTGAGTGAGAATCTTCCAGAGAATTTATTTGTGAAAAAAATAACAAGACCCCAGGAATGGGCGAAATACCCCTTGAAGCGTACAAATTAGTAGACGAGCACTTAACGGAACAAATACAGTGCTTTGATTACAAAATATGGGAGGAAGAAAATCCTTAATGACTGGAGAAAGAGTATTAATATGCCCAATACACGAAAAAGGAGATAAATTGAAATGTGACAATTATCGAGGGAAATGAATAGCCTATAAAATGTTAACATATATTTTTAGCTATTGACTTTAACCCCTTGTAGAGAACTTCATTGGTGAATATCGAGCGGGATTGAGGGGTGGCAGGTCCACAACTGATCAAATCTTCACCGTTAAAGAAATCCTGGGAATATGACATCGACATAATATATTCATATATTTCAAACAGGCAATTGAAAAGCCTCTATCAAATACTGTTTGATCTGAAAAGTCTATGCAAACTAATAAGATTAATCAAACTAACAATTGACGACACTGAAGCAGCGGTACAAACCCAAAGCAAACTGACAGATACCTTTAAAGTTTTGAACTGTCTGGAGCGATGGCATGAGCTGCTTTCTACCTTATTGAATATAGCTCTGGAGTGCATAAAAAGGCAGATAGAGACTGGAAGGGAAAACCTATTAACCAATTAAACAACACAGTTGGCTGCCTATGCAGACGATATCACCATAATGAGCCGGAGAGCAAAAGTGGCACAACAAGCCTTTCCACAATTAAAAACTCATGCTGGCAATATCGGTCTCGAGATTAATTCATTAAAAACACAAATGCTGTAACAGAAAGGAGGCAACAGAGCCTTAAAGATCGATTTTGACGCCCCTATCGAGTCAGTCGATCGATTCGTATACCTGGGGTGGAATTAAACGCTGATGACACAGAAGATGGGGAAGTCCGCAGAAGAATAACCCTAGCCAACGAAGCCTATTTCGCAATTCCATATGCACTAAGATAGAAAAGTGTCCACCGTAATATCAAATTAGTGTATACAAAGCATTCATAAGTGCCATCGTAACTTATGGAAGATCATGACAGAGGAGGCTTTGATTTGAGATTGATTGCTTTGAGCGGAAAGTACCGAGGAGTATTCTACGACCTGATAGAGAAAGTAATATCTTAGAATCAGATTCAACAACGAATTGTATGGCTTTTTGAAAGAACTTCCTCAAAGTTTAGCCGACTTAAACGATTGCACTGGGTTTGGGGTGTGGCTAGAATGGAAGACAAAAGGCTGTCAAAAATAGCCGAATGTGTGGTAAGAGGTTCAACGAGTAGAAAGGCCGTGGAAGCATTGGAAAGATGAGTTACAGGCTGACGCCCGTGATCATATAGGATTTCGACCTTGTAGGAGAGCGGCAACAGATAGACAAACATGAAGGCAGAAGTTAAGGGAAGCCAAGGCTAAATTTGGGCTGTAGAGTCATAAGAGAGAGAGAGAGTTGTTTTTCAAGTTTCTTGGGACCCGCTAGCGTATTAGTCCATTCGGCTTGCTTTATTTACGCTCTTCCTGCACCTGGAGGAGGTACTCGGGATAACGTTAAAGTCACACAAAGTTTCTTTTCCGTCCCAATGTTGGTTTGCGACGGGTGTAACAAATAAATTTAGAAGTTTAATAAAAATTTTAATTTCATCTTTAATGAAACATTTGAAGGACTTATTAATATAATAATAAAGCTTTTTCAGAGAATGAAAAGAGTAGACCGTTAAAATTATCTTCATTATATTGTAATATAATACAAGGGAAAAATATTCGCAAAGATATTAACCTCTTTTATTGTATTTAATTTTCAGTGGAGTCCAACCCCGTATCGTTAATGTGAAATACCTTAGCTTCTGAAATAGATTAAATAATAGCATCTTTACCTCTTAGTCATTAAACAAATTAGTTTCACAATAATTTAGCAAGCCAGTCCAATTACGAGTTGTGTCTCATGGCGATGCCAGTGCCTTTGGTTTGAAGAGTGGTGCAACGTTATGTTTTATCTATTTCTTTACTATCGCTAATGTTAACATATGTTAACCTTCCTCTGAAGACTGGATGATTTAAAAAAAATTAAATTAGTTTTATTTGGTGATACAATTTTCAACTATCGCACTCGACATTGCACCTATTCTCGGACGCGCTTAATAAAACACGCATAATAGCCTGCGTGTCTCGAGTATTGCGTTCGTCCTCTAATCACTCACAAAGTTCCGTTAGTTCCCCCGAAAAGCACCATCCACGATCTTGTATTACTTTGGAAATTCTTATTGTTCCCTGTGGGGACACACCATTAAATGCTTTTGCTTTGCAGCATGCCCCTTAACCTCTTCTCGCAGCTGATTGGGAATGAGCAAAAAAATTGTAAGCTACAATATATACGTATTTATAAATTTTACAAAATATTTGGTGCATTCTAAAGGTTGGTACATTTTAAACCCAGACATTTGTGCGCAAAGAGAGAATTACGAAAAATAAAGGAGTTAGGAACTATTTTCAAAGATGCATAGATAATTACTGTGTGTATTTGAATTCCTACACGATATAAATAAATAGTTATGTGCATTTGGGTCGAGATGGGATAATAATAATAATAATAATGACACTACTAGAGATATTAGCCATGTAGATTAGCTTGACTGATCTATTCCCTGTTTTTTTATCTCTAGCTGCATGAGGGACGAGAAGCTTAAGTTATGCCTGCCTGAGGGGTTTTATAAAATATATTTAGGTGATTCTCAGGATTTGACAAAATTTACTGTTCTATCATATGTCCTTTGTGGGCTGTGAAGTTCTAGTATGGTTGAGGATTGGTGCTTAGTATGTTTTCTGATACAGGAACCCCAAGGCCTTGCCAAAGCGATCCTCTACATTCACGTTTCAAAATTTCCTGCACTTGCAGCCATCCCTCCCAACACGGCAGTAATGCTGAGTTGTCTACACCTCGTTAGTTCAGGGAAATTACGGAAAAAAACTGCGCCAGGGCATAAAGATCGGAGTTTCTTAACTTTTACGCCCTCGCAGCTTCCATGCTTAGTGTTTTTAAAATATTAAATATGATATTTAAATTTAATTAATAATAAATATTAATAATTAAAAATGTTCCCTAATAAGCCAACTCTTGACACATGGTAGTCACATCATTCCTCCCGTTTTATCCCGAATTGTATGGTTCCGTTGAACTTCTTGGGTTGCGCACACTACGGCTTAAGGACACTGATTTATTCATTTATCTTGTTATTGATTCTTCGATTGATTCATGGTGAATAACTTTTCTTTAAAAAAAATAGAGGTTCCGAATAAGTCAAGGAACGTGAATTCATCCCTAAATCTATATGTAACCATGAAGTTTTTTTTGGCATTTTTAAAAATTATATTTGCACTTTCTCAATAACAGGGGCGTTGTTATCCAGTGAGTTGAGTACTAGGCTTCTAACTACCTGGGTTTCTGGTTCTATTCCGGGTGATTCCTCTGGATACCTTCAGCTTCACCCATAGCGGTGTGACTTTTGTGTACCTGGTCTTGCTAGGGGACTGCAGGTGGCACAGAGAAAATAAGCTGACCTCTCTACCTTGATGTCGGAATTTCACACGTCGTTGGGCTTAGTATTAGCTGAAATCCACCCTCACCTATCAAACCAACCTTCGCGTTGATTACTTTGGTTGCCCAATAGCTGATTGCTTACATTCTTTCGCACTTAAAAAACTTTCAGTTCTTCAATAATGTAATCGTTCATCGTATCGAAGCTTCGACAGTACAGTAGGTCTCGACTCCCTATGCTAACTAAGAACCGACCGGAGGCCCATGAAGTCTGCCTCTCTACTCCGGAAGAACCAAAACGGTTCAGCCTCTCCCTACCTTTCTTCGTACGAGAGTTCTTCCGTGTTCGTACTACAGTGCTGCAGTTGGGTAAATGCTTAACTTAAGGCTAAATCTGAACTTCATGGACCTCTGGATGGAGATCCTAAAAGGTCCCGCAGGTCCGAGCTACCTATAAATACTCTTTCTCCTCCATTCTCCGATAATCTATGTTTTTGAAGCCCCCCGAGGTAAAATCGAAGTATAGATCTATTGTGTCATTTTCGGACGACACGCCAAACTGGTGGAGTATTGGGATGGGTTCAGCCTACGCTGTAACATTATTCAGCCGGACCATACTGTAATCCGGCCTAGGCTACTACTTTTTTCTCTTAAAATTACCGAATTCCTTTGCGGACTTTACGTCTGCTCGGGCACGTTCGGTCTGCGAATTAGGCTTGATTTTCTGTAGTCAATTAAAAAACATAGTCCGGGACTAAATTAAAGTTATTTGGTGAAACTACATGGAACATAATTATGGGAATAGACAAGACTTAGCAGCAAGAATATCGTAAAAAGCTTTGGAGAAAGTTGAAACGATACTTTCTAGATAAAATAAATTGATCCTCCCGACAAACGGCGAAATCTATTCCAAATATGCACTTAAGTAAAAGCTTCCATGCATTGGAGGATTAGAGTAAAGCAGTAAAGAAGGATTTGATTCCTGGGTATATGGTGAGTAGTAAGATTGCAGGATTACTTGCCATATTTCGACATTCCGTGGGGAAGGGGTGAGGGAAAAGGTTAAACGAAAATTTCCAGTACAATATAGTAATGTATGGAATTACCTCATTCAGTGTTCTTTTATACTTAGGGATATTACGAAATAAATAAATTAGAAATGTAAAAATCTTCCACTCTAAGGAACGTTAGAGGACGGAATACAATTTTTTTCATTATAATGGCATCTTACTGTGACCTAAAAATCAAGCCAGCGTTAGCAGCAACTATTGAATTGGGGCAAAAAGCATTAAAATGTTGGCTTCGGTATAAAGCGCCCTTACACAGGGGGTAAGAACCGAGGCTGAAGAAAAGGGAAAAACCGAATTAGCTATATAGAGGATTGGTGGTTTCAGACTTTCCGCTGGATAATGGAGACTCTTTTCTACCCTTTGGGGCAATTCCATCAGTGAAATTAGGACCATCTGAAGTAACCTGAGGAGAAATATTTTCGTGCAAGATCAGTTACATTATGAATGCAAAGAGAAGAGCTCACAGTTTGGTGTGTAGTGCAAGTTCATCTTTTCTTCTGATTAAGTAATAATCTCAAAGGTATATTTATTTATTTAAAATAGGTCCACATACAGCAATAACTTGTCAATTTCTAGCGGAAAATGTAAAAACATACGAATAAAGACGCATATAATCAAACACCAACAAAAATTAACTGTTGCTGCAAAATAAACAACAGAGGATATTATTTCCTTAATTATTCATGGAGAGATGAGAGTGAGCAAGATCAGTAAATGCGTTGGAGGAAAGCGAAAATGGATCAATGCTGCCAGGGAGTAGAAGGAAGAAAGACTAGAAAGGAGAAGTGGAAGAAAGGCGTTCGTTTAATAAGAGTTAATTTGGAAGTGGTGCAATGAGTGTGTACGGGTAAGTCGTGTAGGTACTCCTAAATTAATAAAAAAGAGCAGTTCGGGGCAGTCATTGAGAGAGATAAGGGTGTTGTAAAAGAATTTTTAATCTGAATTTACCATTTGTTTGGGGAGTTAACAAGCTGAAAGTGAAGGCAAAATGACATCTTAGAAAGATAAAATACTCGATATCTTACCATTTTAGAGAAGGAATTAATATGTGATTATTATACTACGATTTAACGTGATTAATAATAAACTGCAGTTGTTTTATATTTTCTGTGCATATTTTGAGGTGACCTTAGTACAAATCAATGATAAGTTGAATATTTTGAAAATTTAATAGCCTTATGAGTCTCAATAGATCACAAGTCAGCTTTAGTGAATATGTATAAAAAAAACTCTTTATGAATACACCATAGCTTGATTTAGTGCGGAATAAAAGCTATAATAATCTGTAGGCGCCATGCGGAATTCTGCCGTTTCGCATCAAAATCGGCACGAACTCCTTTACGCCAATAATGAGACGAAACAGTCTTTGCTGGGGCTTGTATGCCCAGGAATCATGGTTTAGAGAATTTTTCTGGAGACAATAATAACTGTGTGGGAGCAGTGATTCCAAAGTTTTTGTATCATTATGATTAGCATTGGAAGGAAAGTAGAGGACGGTATGAAAATCTCCCGTCCGGCCGGTATGGTAAATTTTAACTGTCAGCATACTCTTCCCTTTTGCACGTATGCCAGACACATTAGACGCCGCGCAATCAACTTCAGTCCTCTGTATCCATATTATCAGGCCATGCTCGATATAACTGTCGTCTTAATCCACTGGCCTTAAAATAGCCAGAATTCAAACCCCGTGCGTCACAGATAAATCGGAGGTAAAGTAAATGTATTTCATATTGGAGTCGGTCACCAGAAAATTTTATAGAAATTTCTTCAGTATTAAAAAAACACCATGTGGAAGAAAAAAGAATCCACATGAAATGTCAGATCTCAGTCGGAATGGGAAACTCATAGAATTTCCCTTACAGGAGAAGCCGATCATAATTAAAGATTCAGAAGCTATTTCAAGATTAAATTACCAAATATGATTTCTTGGCATCAATATCAACTAATTTTATTTTTCCGATACCTGGAAATCTCTGGTGGACATCAATCAAATAAAAATATTCATGAACAACAGATGTATTTTCACTGAAATTAATTAGTCAAATTATTGATTTTTCATATTATTATTCCGATAATTACATCACTCTGACCTCTATGTGTATTCAATTTCCGACTCCTACTCCATTTCCTTGGCGGTACTGCAGAAAATATCCTTATTTATTAGCGAGGGAAATCAGTTATTTCAGAGAATACTGTAGAATCGATATTTTTAACTAAACTGGTTTTGAAAACTAGATTTTTAATTTAAAGCGCTTAATGTTGTGTGCTTTACATAGCATTTGTAGTGCCACCATTGTGGTGATATACCTACCTAGCCGCGATCTTCGGGTTGAATGTTTAATTAAGGAATGGCCATTATACGATACACTTTCCCTCCGGACCATGTACCATCGTAGCTATATGAGTGGAGTGGTATGCAATGGAACGTGAAGAGGGGTGCTGACGTATACTTCGGCGTCCTCGGGATGAGCGGGTGTTCGTGATGGATTAATTTTCAATGCTCTAAGGAAGGCGTTAATGAGACCTCGGTGTAGAGTCACGCACGGAATGCGGGCTCACCGAGTGCCGTATTAGAACGGCGAACGTGCTAAGTTTATCGCTTTTGAGGTGATACACCTGACTACGAATTTTGTTAGCCCATTCTACTATTTTTGATACTATAATAAATATTTTTCCAGCAAATTTCTCCGGCAATGAAAGTTGTCCCTTTCTTAACTCTTTCCTTTCCATTTTGAATTCCGTGAATCCCAACATTTAGCCTTTGAAAAAATGGGAACAATGTAATTATTTTCGGCTTTTTTCTGGACTGAGTCCTGTATGAGAATCCTGGATGCACGGCTAAGTTGCGAAATTAGAGTATCGAAGCAACTCCTTGCGGGTCATGATGGAATTTCAAGCAGCCATTCATGCATCCAGTTCATAGTTTTTATTCTAGCATATATCTTCGACTAATAAAAATAAATGTGTCAATTGGCCATCATGTATCCCGTGAGTTAATGTCATGACATCCGGGACATATTCCATTAGTGATGCTCAATGTGATGTGATCAAGATGGAGTGCTGAGCTGCGGTGAACTGTAATAATCACTTCCAGGGAACTTTACTTTTTCATTTTCATATATGGCCTTCTCCACCCTAATGTTCATAATCTGCATTCCAGTTAGGAACGTGAAACAGTGCGAGGGACTGCAGATTAATTATAATAGACAAAAATGATTTATCTTATAATTTAAAGTTTCAACAGAAAGCTACGCTAGTAATTATTTAAGCAGCATATTTTTCAACCAATAAATTGTACCAATTCAATTAGGTAGGTCAGTATTTAAATTTTACATAGCTAATCAAGAAATGAGAACTGTGACTTTTCGAGGGGGCATTTTTTTAGTTTAAATTCCTTGAGGAATGAGATTGCCAAGTTGTATCACATAGTCACCGTGCGCCCTCATACGCCCTTTGCAGCGCCAAACTCGTGGGATACCTTACCCTGATTTAGAATTCCATCTCGGGAATGGACGCTGTGCTGTGATAGATTATTTATACAAATAGGGCTCAAGGGGGTGGAGAACCAAGTGACCGTGGTCCCTGAGGCACTCCCTAAGCCCAGTACTACCCATTGGTCCCGTTTCGCCTCAATTAGAGTCGTCAAAAACGTGCGGTAGGGATGGCGCCAAGTTGCATTTCTTTATGCCAACAAGTGTCTGTATTGTGATTTTAATGTCCAGATTCCATTTTATTTTCAATGAGTCTATCGCTCTAGCCGAGTATGCCAGCTAACTCGCATGTCGCTGCTCGTTTTGTGGTAATTGAATGGTCTTCATCGATCTTGGCATAGCAAGTAACCAAGCTGTCGGAACTTCCGAAATCACAGTTATAAAATATATTACCCATGCATACATTTTTCCTTTCTCCGAAATAATCTTGACAGGCTGAATCATCTAAACTAAGTCATTGCCTGGGTTGGGTCTTGAATTCAAAATTGTTCAGTTTCATGCTCTGGCGTGGAGCAATCTCGCTGCTTTTAAGGCCGTTTTACACGAGGTATTGCCTTACGCAAGTTTCTTCAAATGGTCATATTCATGACGATAATGATAATGACGATAATGATGATAAAGTATTAAAGAAAAATCCTCTATTTAAATGTCATGCACATGATCATGTGGTCAAAATTGGAACATGTTCTATTTTTGATCGCATAATCAAAAGTAGAGCATGTTCTAATTTTGATCGTATTTTCTATTTTGGATCGTATGAACCTGTGAATGACCAAATGCTTGTAGAGCTCGGCGTCTATGAAGTCGACTTTGGTGTGAAACCACTTCATTTCAGTGCTTAATATTCCAAATTTCAATGTTTTAGGTGAAATGGAACTTTGTTAATGCAAATGGATGTCGTATTTCTATGACTAAGACGCAATTACTTTTGTTTCGATGGTGTAGTATACCTCCCGTGGCTGCCAGCCTCCTCCTCCCTACCCGTGGTAGAGTGCACAAATTCCTTTTTCTTTGAATTGTTCGATTAAATACTGTAGCTTCCGCCAATACAGTTTTCAAAGTATTTGCATTCGCTAAAATGATTCGGTTCCTTTCCATGGTTGGCTCTGCCCAGCTTTACAAAATTGCCGCAAATGCTTTACCAAACACGGAATAGTCGCTAGAGTCTCAACTACCATTCCAAATCAGCCGTGATGGGAATGTCGAAAGAATTGACGTGCAACGAAGTCGATAATTGTACCATTACGCATCATTTGTGCGCAGAAAAATTGCTGGAATCATTCACCGTGAAAGACAGTAATTTATTTCGTCATAATTTAATTAAATTCACGCAGAATCTTGCGCAAGGTAATTCCTCCTGTAAAACGGCCTATATTTTAATGTGTTGGGCACATAAGAAGAAGGCCTAATTTAATAGATTAGATGAAATAATTTTATACCATAATTTAGTATCTCATATGGCCTCACGCATGGGGATCCTTTATAGAATATGGCAGATTTCTTGATGAGTCGTAGCAATGTTACCTAAAATACGAAGGTCGTATTGAAAGAGCTCATGTGATATCTAGCTGAAGTTACGCTATGTGAAATTCACCTGCTCGTGATAGGAGCTCTTATTACACATATCACCTTTAGTTCCTCTCAATTACTCGTACAACGAAAATCACACACCCTGACTTTGCCTGGCCATGCCGGGAGACATTACCTGGAATCGAGACCGGGTCCTCCGGTCATTGGCTTGACATTCTACCAAATAGGCTGCGCGCCTTGCGTATGCGTGCAGACGGAATGAATGTGGACTGAACACCGGGCTCAAAATAATTGCATTCCAAATCGTAGGTGGGCGAATTGTCTACCAGTTTCCTTAAAATATTAGTGCCTCGTCCACTTTGGGATTCTCGATGGTTGGCGAGTGAGGGACTATGGATATAAATCCATAGTCCCTCGCTCGCTTCGTGGCCATGCGAATTTTATGGTCACGTTTTCCAGAAGGCACGCTGTGATTACTCGAAACATTTGCATTCGTGCGTAGACGGTCAAAATGACCACTGTAAATATATGTTACCCGCGTGTCAGGCGCCGTCACGTCGACGGGGAACAAGGCTGTCAGTGTCGAATTTCGCCCAACGTTGGAAGCTAATGCCTGAGCGTGGTTTTTTTATAACGCCCTGTCGATTTCTCAAATCACATCAGGTCCCTTCCAGCGTGCGGTGGGAGATGAGCTGCGTTTCCTTCACTCTTCCGTTCCTTCCCTGACCTCATTCCTCCTCCTTCTACCCATTCCTCATTATCACGATTGTATGCACGTTCTCGATCTCAAGGGAGTCTCCTGGTCCGTGTTGCCTCCTCGTAGTAGAACCTTTGAACATCAACTTAGATGAAGCGGCGCCAGGAGAGAATGACTACGAGATGAATAATAGCAACGAAACGTTGTTTTTCACTCTGCCATGGTTGATTACTGATGGTTCCCAGTCGGTCGAAACCGGTCTAAGAATAAGCAAATAGACCTTGGGTAATATAGTTTTATTTCTTTAAGCAATGAAAACTTCCCACAAAGAGTAAGGTACGTCTTCTTTCTGTGTTTTTCATGTTAAGAGTAAATGGTGCCAAATTTTTTGCTGTTACATACAACTTTAAGCGCCCCGTGCCCCACATTTCTCAATTACGTATGCCGATAAATTATGATTTTTTTTTCAAACTTATAGTTTTACAGTGATGTAATATTTGTCAAGGCCACGGTAATAACTATTTAATGCGCATCTTATCAAAAAAAAGTTTGCCTAATTCGGAAATAGGACTACGAACCTTTAATATGCCATCTAGTGCGCGGTGGTCCGGGCTTCAGCTCGACAAACAAAAATTCCTTGGCTCGATCGGTGAATATTTTTTAGTGGCAGTCGATTTGACTACAAAACTTGAGTTTTGTTTTATATCTACGAGTACGTGTTTTCAGCAACTTTATTCATGTGACAAAGCGTAGATATTCGGTGACGTGGAAACAAATCTAGAAAGTACTCCCAAAATACTCAATGAATTTCTCAATGCTTTCCTTGTGTATGCTGTGGGTGCCTTCATCGCTGACTCTACCATCTTCATGTGGATGAAGATGGTAGTCAGCCATTGAAAGGTCGGTAACAGACCATTGACCTGACATTTGCCAGACCACTTGAGCTGGTAGAAGACCCTTAAAGACTTCATCCGCTGCAAATATTCTTTATTTGACTCCATTCCATATTGATATACGTGCCCGAAACACTTGGTAAATGGCACACATATGGCGTGGTGAATTGCTAAATACAAGAAGCGTACACAGTATTTTCCAATAGTGAAGCCCAAATTCGAGTGCCAAACGTATTAAAGTAGCCACTTTGACCTCTTAGCCCCTTCCCCGTGCATTCGAACACTATTTCCTCTCGCCCCCTTACGAATGAACCCTTATTATATATTTGGCAATATCCGTTTATGGCCCGGATGCAAGGCTCCTTCCACGCTAGCTCCTTTTTTATGTGTGAGGCCAATAAAAACTCGGTTGGCGTGGAGTCCAATCCGCCTCGCGCTTTTGTCGAGGAAAGACGACATCCTCGATGGGAAAAAAATTCAGAGGCTCAACCTGAATCCCTCCCCTTCACCACAAATCCCCCTCTTCTTGCCTCGCCCCGCCCCGCCCCGTCATTTCTTGTCTCATAAAACTCCCTATCTTTGCCAAATGGGAATTATAAGGTCACGATTTTCCACCTCCAGAAACGTTCTGTGGTGTTCGTGTGCATGTAATTGGGGATTCTGTATCCACGGCTACATCCTTCAAAAGACAAAGTTATGTTGCATGGTTGGAGCTTTTAATTTCAAGCTCATTGCTAAAAGGTTATTATCAAAGCACATGCGTTAAAATAATGTACGCACAGCAATTCAATAGCTTCTATCGTGTCAAATACACGCTATATCTTATTTGGTTACTTACCAAATACAGATCTATTAAACTACTCCGTCGTCACTTAATGCTCCTGCCATCGAAATAAAACAAGGGTGGGGCTCTATTCTGGACACCATGTGTATAAAAATTTTGGGAGAGTAGGACTACGTAATTATTTAGATCTGCGGTTGTCGTAATTAAGTATTTTTATTGCGTTTTATTTTCTACCACCTCTCCATAGCGTATTAGGTGAGTCAAATTTATTTCTGTGTTTAACAGTGTGATAGCCGTGAAATGAAAAGAAAAATCGTAGGTAATGAGGCGCTCGAGGCATAGGAAACCTAAGATAAACGTTAAAGTGGGACGGCCTAAACTTGAGCTGGTAGAATATTTTAGCTATTTAGGCAGTGTTTAAGACAAAGATGGGCAATATGGTTGGGATATTAGAAGAAGAATTGCATTACGTATGGAAGCACTTACGAAGAGGAGAGGATTAATGACGAGGACATTAGGCAAGGATATTAAGAAAAAACTGGTGAAAAGACTGGTATTGAGTGTAGTTCACTATGGCTGGGAAACTTGGTCGTTGAGGCGAGATGAAAAGCGTAGGTTTTAGGCTTTTGAAATGTGGGTGTGGAGAAGGATAGGCATATTAAAGGCATATTGAACGGAATGAAGGGAGGCAGGAAGTATGCGGAAATGATGAAAGGGTTACTGTAGGGGTGTGTCCATCAGAAGCTATCTTAACCCATAGATTACCGTTAACTAATAAAATAATTACTTCACTGCGCCTAAAATGGCGAACTATTTTACAGCTCTGAAATTTTCGTGCTTCTCTTCCTCTGGGTAGGTCTAAAATCAGTCACGTGATGAGCAAAAGAATAACGTTAGAATTTGTTTGAGTATGTCTTCTACGCATTTTCAAAAGGATCCGCATGGATTTATTTGCAATAAAATAGCATATATAATGTTCTCGTGAGGTGACATATGAGGACTGTTTTCACTTTTCCATTTCATGTCAATCAGTTTCAATCAGTTAACATTTATACGAGGGTTGTTCAATAAAGAGTTCACCATATATTTTTTGCTCGCAAAATTTACTATGCAAAACATTATATGCTACGTAGTTAGAATAATGTGTTTTGCATTTGTGGTGATAATTTCATTGATTTGGCCACAGTATTACGTCAGCGGCAGCTGTTAAAGTTGAAACATGTTCAGTTCGCCAACGTCAGCGATTATCCTTTATTTAATAGCTCTCCTATTTTACACTACAAGCCACCATGGGGGGGGGGGATTGGGGCTGGAAGTGTTATGATACCAGAGAACTAGAGGAATATATTTTTCACCGAGCACCATAAATGAAATTTCGTATTGGTTTCTAAGTTGCTTCAATGGTTGCGTCTAATCTTTCTGTTGTTGTAATTGTAAGTTGTGCGTATGGTGAAAAGGATTCCTTGTATCACTTTTTTTATTGGAGCTTTTTACATCGTGTTTTCAAGGCCCCGGTGATGCGGAATGGAGCCCGACGTCCTACAATTACGATTAAGACCGGGTGCGTCCCTCTGTATAAGTACCCAAAGGGGTACTTAAACGGAGGGACCGATACTTCTCAGGCAAGAAATTCTTTTAGTGGGTGCAAACAAAAAACGAACTCCGGAAGTGTGCTTTACGGCCCTTAACGGAAGCACAAACCTGAATGTTTTAAGTTTATAAAATATTGCAGGTTCTGGTCTAAAGCAGCAAAAATGAAGCAGAGGAATAATGCTAGATAGAATTGAGCATTTACATTTTATCCGTCACACGTCCATTTCACCACACTCTTGGATGCTTCGAGGTCACAACCCAACCGAGGCTAAATACCGCAACACTTTGTAAAACACTTTGCCATCTATCTTTTCTTTCCAAGAACAATTCATAAAATGCATTCGCAACTCTCTAACATTATATAATTAGGTTATGGTTTCCTGGATCCCTATCGACTTTCACTGGACTAAGTGGCGGCTTCCCGTTTTATATGTAATAAGAAAAAATTCCGTTTACAAAAAGATATAACCTTTCCTTCAACACGCCGCACCATAAGAGGATAATTTGTGTAGTAGCACGAGTTCGGTAGCGTAAAAGTGGAAGATCCGTAAAACTAGTAATTGCAATAGGCGCGAATTGAAGGAGCCATTTGCGTGATTAATGCAAGGGGTAATTAGAGCTACGCAGGAGAAGAAGACTGAGAGAAACCCGTTTTTATCACTAGCAGTGTTCTCAACGTTTTTCTCAGAGCTGGGTTTACCACTGAATAACCCTGCAACCTCCATAAAACGTGTCGGAACTATAACGTAAATGCACTCTCATCACCTAAAGCGTCAACTGATGATATTTTTTGTTCCGTTAGTGAAAATGGCAATGGCAATCAAAATTATACCGTACTCCGAACTATCTTTAACGTAACCTTAAATAATCATGAATTACCCGATGATTGGAAGAAGGCTCATAGCATTCCAATTTTTAAGGGAGGTAATAAATTCATGCTTGTGAACTTTCGACCCATTAGCATAACTTATGTAACCTTTAAATTAATGGATTAAACGTTCGCCAAATATCTGCATGGATAACGAATCGTTATTTAAAAATTAACTTGGGTATTGCAAAGGATACTCATCACTAGAAGGAAACTAAACGGGCTTGGAGTCATATTAAGAATTATCTCAGGAGACAAAGGCAGGAAGGACTTATGCGTAGGAGTGGGGAAACTGAGATGTCTAGGCAGAAAAGATCACCTTCATAAAAGAAAATAAAGGTCGCTAAAGCCAAATGTGGCGAAGTTTTCATTTTTGAATTGGGGGAGTCAAAAAGTGGAACCAGCTGCTTAATGAGCTATATGAGCCCTTATCTAAGACTCTAAAATTATTTAGGAGAAAACTGGAAACGAATATTTTGCAAGTAAATATGACACCCTATGTGTACCTATTGATATATGAAGCAAATAATCTTGTTTCAGTCACGTATGCACTTAATTTTTAATAGCTTCCATCTATGAATGTAACTTTATGTTATACAATCCATGTGTGCCTTATGTGTATGTAATACATGCTGTTAATTAAATTCTTGTCATTGCCACCCGGTTAATTACTGTTATAATCCGAGTGGCAGTGGGAGGCCATTTATTGCAATGTAAATTATCAAATAGATAAATGTTAATACATATGCAGTCACTTATAGTTCTATATCGGCGGGAAATTCACATTTTGTGAAGCACTGGATTGCCATGGGCTGAAAGCAAGTGAATTTAGAGCTGTTCTAAATGAGGGCTGAAATGAAACCAAGTACATCATTAGAGGCACTGGGTGAAGAAGTTTATAGGTGGATTAATTAAAACTTCTAATGCTCATCTATGAATGATAACTAGCACCTAAATAAATGTTTTATGTCTTAAGAAGCAAGCGGTATTAGCGGTCTTTAGACTTTAGGCTATGCTTTCTGGTAAAAATTATTTTTGTAAATTTTTTATACTAAGTTTGAGAACTTTAGTGTAGAACATAAGAAAAACATGTCTTGACACTTAGAAAATTACCTATGGGGGAATCGAGCCTTGAATAATTAGCCTGGTTGGCGAATGAGCTCTCTTGGATCTAACCCCAAATGAATTATCCAAAATTAGAACTACAGTTAAGTTTCTCCAAGCTAATTAAAATTAAATTGGATATTTCGTTGTCATAATAGAGTCACGTGATTTATGAACAGGAGGCTAAGTTGGAGAAAACTTCAGTGTCGGAAATCAACCGAGTCGAACGCTATCTGGCAGGTTAAAAATAACTCGTTAAATAGTGAGCACATTTGATCAGTGTAAATAGTGAGGAAATCAGACTTACGTCTTTCACACTTTTCATGAAAGCGGGGCTCCTTGAGGAATGTTGGCCGGGTGTATTATCACGCTCACGGCAAACTATCCCTCGACGCTAAAGAACCTTTCTATTAGCGAGGAAAATGTAAGCGGAAATACGCGAACAGTTATATTATTTAAGCGGATAAAAGAATTGTAGACCTGGAGTCACTGAAATCCGAGGAGGATTTACTCTAGTCTTAGGTCAATATAGGTTTTGTCACTTACCAGTCACCAAACTTCCCTCATGACACACTGTACACGAAAAACCTTACGCTTTAAGGTTGAAAATTCGGAAAGGCAATGAGGTTGGCATGAAATCTAGGAACCTCAGGCAAAACAATTTCTTTTACAACTGTTGGGAAGGTAATAATCTCCTTATTACGAATTGAGAGAAATCATTTTTGAAGATTTATTTTTAAAAATCATGTTACGTAAAAGTGCATAGTTAAAGTTGTAATAAAGCTGACTTAAGTTATGAGCTTCCTAACTTATGTTTAGAGGCTAATGAGTTTAAATGTTTACTCATTACACATACATTTCATATTACACATTGGGTTTAATGAAACTATAGTGGTAAGTTTTTTCCATTCTAGATTTTTTATTAATTTATTTTCCTTCCACGGAACACTAAAAAACAATGCACGATAATTCATTTACATTTACGCAAAAATGGATTTTCCTTCTTTTGAAGTATTAGCATTTGAGGTAATAGTTTCGAATTTTCCACCCTCGTTTCCAAATCTTATACCCCAGTACGTATTTTATAGGTTCAGTCGTCAACAGATCGATCTGCAGAATGATAAGCGAACAATAAATTATCTTACCAGACAATCATGCAAGGTAATTCTCTAATCTTCTTCTAACGGGTAGCGGTGTGGATTTCTTTAAGAAAAGCTTGTGGGACCTGCTCTAAAATCCTAAGTCTGCTTGATCTTCTCTTGAAGGAGAAGCTTCTATCCTAGTTTTTCTATTAAACCCTTAACCTTTACTTTCTTTCATAACCGTCTAGCGGATCTCCCACGAAATTGTCCTAAATCCTAATGAACGCTTTGCCTAACTGGTTGAAAATATCCGTTGTGTGTTCTATATGTGTCATAATTAATGTGAAATAACACTTCACTCTTCGTTAGGTTTCATCTATCTTGCCCAATTTCACTAGTTCAATCAAAAAACCTCCACCGCATTTAGTGATCTCCCGCCTACTCCGTGTAATGTATTCTAAATTTTGTAAAAATCTCTCGGTTAATCTTTCATTGCATTTGCTTGCCACTTCTCTGGTGGAACTAGGTTTGTTGGTGGAGCAGGATATTCTGTTATGTGATCTCTAACGAGCCCATTCATTCGGCATAGATATCGGATTAATTTGATGATCCATTAATATATCGCCTCTGCCCTTAAATTCACGATCACATTGTTTTAAAACTTCGAATGTTGTGAAGTAAACGAAAATTTTTACTTAATGGGTTCAGTTCCGAAGTAGCGGCCTTCGATAAGCCTTTTAATTCGATCCGCGAAAGGTTCTCTGAAAAATGTTTTGGTAGATTTTTTATTAATATCTGCTCAGATCTCGTATTTGTTGCTTAATTGGTTGACGGCTAATAAAACAAACGAATGAAAAATGAATGACAGTTATTTCATGTAAGCCGAATCCTCAACAAGTAGACATTTTCTCACTGAAATAATCGCCGAAGTCTGAAAAATCATTCTCAAAGCTTTCATGTGGCCATCAGCTCAAAAAATTTGGACACAATTGTTTTAAGTCCGCAACTAATCTCACTCGCTACCAACGGGAAGGGTCACCCACAGTGCTTCCGTCCCCGTGGAGGCATCACGCTTCATTCCATTTGGCCATTTGGCTAATTGTGGCTCTTTAATCTCTTTGGAGGATAATTCCTTCTTGCTTCTGAAACGAGAATTTGGAGGAGAACCTATTAGATTAATTGGAATTAACTTGAATCCTTTTAAGTGCATCAATTCAAATTGTAATCTTACCCTTAAGGTACGAGATTTGATTTTTAAAACCTGTGCACCATCGATCGGCTTCCTGACCGTGGGTGGCACATTTTTAAATGAAGTATTTTCCATGTGTAGTGGTTGCGTTATGAAGGGCGTGTTAATCCGCAGTGGTAAAATGAGCGTTAGGAGGAAAGTAGTCCGGACCCCTGTTTTCCACGGCATGCGGATACATGATTGCCAATTTGTGGAAGCAATCGCCGTTCTCGGGAATTCTCCTTCCTCTTAATCTACATTTAATTTCACATGAATCAACTCTCGTAAAATTACGTAATCTTTGAACAATGAAATAAGAATAATTTTCGAGGCATTAAAATACGTGTTTTTAGGAAAAAAAGAGTGAAAAGCTGCCCAATATAAAGTGGAAATTGGTCGATCAGATAATATCCATGTCCCAAGAGAGAGTGAGTAAACTTTGTGTGTGTGTGAGGGAGGGAGGGAATATTGATTCTGTAAACAAGGGGATAGTGTTGTAGATACAGTGAATAATTTTCCAGTTGAACCACTTGGTGACAATTTTTTTGTCGCAAAATTATGACAGTTATCTCGCAGTTTTTCCCTGCCGGCTGCGATATTCCAGATAGATCTGCAATTCATGAAACATTATCTCTTGAGTTAAGCTGGCAGTATCCAAAGCATTAACCTGTATTTGAACCCGTAACCCTTCGGCCAGTAGCTGAAGTACCTCGATGATACCATTAAACCACCACTCAAATTATAAATTTAAAACAATATCGGCGTAAAGATTACAGTTTTCCGGTTAAATTCCAATTCTCATGGGATATATTAGGATTTGTTGATACTACTTTCTTCCTTGATTTGGCCATTTATTTTAAATCGCCTAATTCAACTCGTTATTTTTCATATTTCCACCTACTAAATGCTTCACAAAATTGTTTTTCTCCAAAATATTCCTTAGATTTTAGTGTTATTGACAATACACTCATTAGGGTATACTCGAGGGGATGGGTTGCAGTTAGGGCTTACCTATCTAGAGTTCCCCAACCATGCGTTTCACATCTCTGAAGGTCTCTCTAGCTATTCATCGCGTCGGCCCTTGGGCTATTTTAGGGGTTTCCGGGCTCATCACGGTGAAGAGGGAGGGTGTCTATCAAGCAAGTGTTTTAGGCTTTTCAAACGCTGCCTTCATTCCAATGGAGGGTCGAGCCGGAGGGCCCCATGCCAGTGTTAATGTTACCTGCGGTCACCCTTTGAGGTAATATTTGGAAGAAGTTGTGTAGACCAAACTCCGCATATGAGTAATTCAGTAGTTTCCCAATTGTCCAAACCCATTGTTCACAAATTGCTTATCCACCATTTAGGGCGACGGATTTACGTCACGCATGGAGTCAAAAAAGCCGCTATCAATTTTTATTTTTAAGTTCCAATTTAGGATTGTTCAGTGTTGGTGAGTGCTTTCCTTTGACTCAAATGTCGCTCTTTCATATAAACTATTAAGATGCAATTTTTGTTCAATATTATTCCCTTGATTTTAATTTTTTATCCATATCATAACTCCTGACTGTATAGTGCTTAGAGTTGTGGTCAGCGTGGCGTCAAAATGGTTTTCCATTCCTATTCATACTGTAGTTATTTTATAATGGGCACCCTTACTCCCATTCATGCTTTCCTCGCATCGTATATGACCATTTCTTTCCTATGCATGCAAAATGAATAACTAAAAATCGTATAGAGAGTACAATCACAAATTAATTTACTGTTTAGTAAGCAAAATGTATTTTTGCTACTTTGAAATTTTCCAACAAATCTTGTTTAGTTCCATGTTTTAGTTACCCTATGAGTGTCAGTGTCGCCTCAAGCGACGCGGACATAATTTTCCAAAAGTGTCTCTCACTGCGAGTGTTTTTTCGATGGCTGTAAAAGTAAATAATTATGGAATAATTCATCTTTAATGTTTTATTCTCAATTTTGTACATTAGGCTACACTTTGAGAAAACTTATTCTTGTATTGAACTTATTTTATTATTATGAACGATACCGTTTTATTGCCATTTGCTGTTAACCCTGCACATCTCGTTAAAATTACCAGGAAATTTTCGCAAGATTTTGACAAATACGCATAGCACACAAAATGAGTCGCAGAGGAAAACTTTTTTTCTGATATTTCTATAATTCTACGCTGGTTGCTAGTTTTCCATTTCTGTACTTTTCTACTTGGGAAAGACGCGTTAACAGTGTTTAAGACTTCATGGAAGCGCCAATCGAAAACTTTGAAGAGGATAGTTCATGTTTTCTTTTACATAATAAGAGCATAGTAGGGCATTGAAATGGATTGAATCTTGATTAGGGGTAGATGACTCAGAGATACGCTAATTCGTAAGGTGGTGTGCATAAAATATATTCCTGGATCGTCAATTTTACTCAAATATTGGCCTCTCCGTATTTTTTGAGTTTCTATTGTTAAATATGTCGCTCAAAAATTCATTCCGCCTAAGTGAAGACAAGTTTGGGTTTATTAGAACCTCATCTATTTCCTTCTTGATTTGTTGCTAAAGAGATTGAGTTGCTTAGAAGGATTTTTTGTTGCTTTAATTTTAAAATGCTGTTAGGCTTATCCTTTTCCGTTAAGTATGGAATAATTGAATAAATTATGAGTTTAATGGAAAAAGAACCAGATGGATGGACACACATTGAGACGCATTTGATTGGTTAAGAATACATTTGAAGGATACGTACCACGAGGAAGACCAAGAGACAGATATATACGGTAAATTAAGAAGTATGTAGGAATAAGGAACTACCAGGGCGTAAGGGAATAAGCATTGGATAGGGAAGGATGGAGTGCTGTAGTCCACCACCCTTAGGATTGAAGGACTAATGATGGGGTTGCTCTTAATCTCCAATACTGTATTTCATGTTTTCTCTAACCTAATTGGATGACAAATATAAAAATGAATGAAAAGTTACGGAATCATGTCTAACTTGAATGAATTGTGAACGTCATTACAGAGATTATTTTTTACGTCGTCCAGTGCATAATTAATACTCCTGAAAGGAAGTCCTAAGGTGTAAGACCATCCTATGATATTGCGTTACATGCCCGATTCAATTCTTTTAAATACAGATAGAAATTGGCTTTTAAAAAATAATAAAGTAGGAGTCACGGGGCATTATCGGTTAACTGTCAGGAGGACCTAGGAAGCAACATAAACTGCGATGATCATTGTTAAGCTTATGAAATTAACTGAATTCTACCGGGGATTAGTTTCATATTGCATAAAACCCAACTAAGTTATACGACACTGCTAATGTATGCTTGAATAAGCAATACCTACTTTTTAACGATATCCCAATATCTTCCTCCGAAATTCTCTCATTAATGAGCTGGTCAAGTCAACTTTTAAAGGAAACTAAAGACTAAATGTTTCATAAAATCATGAGCGCTGATTGGTCGAGTGGTTGCAGTCATGATATAGATAACCTATTAAAATCAAGTACCTACTGATGAAGTAGTTACGAAAAGATTAGTTTACAGAGTCATTCTTAGTCTATTGCGCCAATTACGTGCATCTATATTTATAAGGTAACACGTTGGTGAATAAGCCTAGAAGTGAAAGAGAGACAAGCATATCATAATGCAAAGTTATTGCTTTCAATATAAAAATTTTATTTTTAGGCCTCGTTATCCCTTCCTTTGATGTCACATTAAAGTGGAACCACTGTTACACCTTTGGATCGTATTCTGGAATTGGAGTCTCAATTTCAATTCAATCAGTTCGGATTATATCTATGGTATCCTTTATAAGTGTATTTGGCATAAAATTTCATTTCATTTTATGCCTACATGAATGTAACGATGCTCACTTAATTGAAATTTGTCTTTTACTGCCCAGTCGTTGATACCAATGATTTGGAGGTTTATATAGAAGTCTCAAACATGTAGCCCCACATTTGGCGAGCGTTTAAATTCACAGAATCGCTATAATTTCTCTAGCGTTAATTAATAGAAGTTCACTGTGGAACATAACTCAAGAGGCGTAGTAAGATTCACCAAACTTCAAAATTCGTAAAACCAAAATCAAATTGAAAAAAAATCGATCAAAACTAACCTTCGCGTTGATTTCTTTGGAGTTGGAGTAAGTTCCACTCAGATAACTTCATTTTTCCGACTTAAGGTTCGACTAAGATGACCGCCTTGAGAATGATAGTACATATATTTATGCCTCAAATCGGTAAAATAATAGTATTTTTGCGAAAGTCACCAGGTCTCGTGCATTATTTTTCACAGATCGGGTTTTTGCATGGTCATCAGAACGGTCTCGCCTCTAATCGGTTGTAATATTGCTCGAAGATACCAAAAATTTTATGGAATTTACTTTCGGTAATTTTCTTGACATCCCTCTTTGCAGTTTAATGCCAAGTGCGCCAAATATTACGCGCAGAATATACTTGGCAATTCCTTGTCGAGAACACTGAATTTGTGGAAAAAGAGAAAAACCTGTTTACGTCCTTTATTTAGTCAATGTCCGTAAAGTTCACTAGTAATTCATATTTCCCACATCCTAACTTCCCACAGAAATGATCCCCCACCCATCTGTGGACAATTTTTATCCGGTACTTATTTGTATTAGCGATCGGTAGCGATGGACAGTCTACGCATAAAATTAATCGACTTGGAACCTTTGGAAATATAGCCTTTTATCTTTTCATTATAAATATATAATAAGTATTATTCAATCTCTTAATAAGTATTGTTCAAGTATATTATTCAATCTCTTTTTAAAGAGCAAGTACATATTTTTTCTCAGCGTAACCTTTTCGATTAGCCGATGTACACGCCTAACGTGCTTATATAATGTTGAAATAGGTACCAATATTAATTTATTTTGATTTTTGTTTTTAAAAGTTACTTCTTTGACATTTTAGCGGAAATATATTACCTGCCAATATTTCTTTCTATTTGCGAGTAGAAAACCACGGCACGAGGTTTATTAAAAATAATTCGGCTAATTAAATAACTGTTTGTAAAGATTGTGCATATTGTAGTTCTGGATATATTGACCTGCCAGAGAAAATAAATAGATGAATTTTTTTCATCTAAAACAAATTTAGATGAAAAAGGTTAACATTTGCAATCAAATTACTAAAAAGAATTTAAAAGTTAAATTAAAATTAAATAAGTGACAGAAGTTGTATTGGATCTGTGTCTCCGTTATATTCCAAAAACATTTTAAACCGATCATAATATTGAGATTGAATTCCGGCGAACTGAAGTTATTAGTGATATAAGTAGCGGTATTTTTATTCGAGTACATTTTCATGAGGTGCAAGTAATGAGAAATATTCTGTGGAATCAATTTAGCCACAATTGTTTTAAGTAGTCCCACCACCGTTGCTTGTCATTGAAATAAATTTATCTTGGTGTTATATTATAATCAGCTTTTCTAGCGATTTTAACGCTCTTATTTACTCTATATTATTTTATTTCTAACAATGTTCCGCTTTTCTCAGGGAAAGTCATAAAAGTATTGTAATCATTTCGAGCAAGCCGAAAACTGAGGATGCCAAATAGTGGGAATAAGCTTGGTTCAATCAAGTCATGCCTGCCACACACCGTGACTCGAAAGAAGTCGTCAGGCACTCCACCCCTCAACATGGTACCTACTTTTCTCCGCGCTTACCTCGAACATTGTTCCCCAAATGACACTCTACGTGGCCTTTCAGCATCTTTTTTATGTAATTATATCCTGCCCCGAGGCCTTAATTCATCCAGTTGATTGTGCGATCCTTTTAGGGGTTTACTTTTCACCCTGCTCTTCTAATTGTTCGCTCATCGCATTGCCCAATTGGTATTTTTTGTCAGAATTAGTCATTTATGTGTCATTCATTTCAATCCCTGCACGCATCAGGGAATTCCATCTCTCGCTACGGAGTGAATTAATTAAATGTCTTTTATTTTCTTGTTAGATGTTATAACCGTTCTCAAGTCGCAGGCTGGCTGCGCCTCGCCGTCAGTGTTGTTTAATAGGTCCGCTCTTGCATGCGGATGGAGATTTCTTTTCTCGGGACGCGGCCTCCCCGCAGCGAAATTAACCTGTCCTCTCGTGAAATCTCTTGCAGGCACTTACTGATTCCGAGACGCGGGCATAATTACTCTCGGTTCAAATTAAGGCAGGTGATTAAGGCAGGAGTTAATCCCCGTGCTTATCGTGGTGGCGAAGGAAGGGCCGTGGATGCAGAGCTTTTTCCCTCGCTACGACAAAACCCACGTCAGATGAGTTCACTCTGCTGGAAATCGGATCGTTGGAAACCGCTGTCGCGATTACGAATTTTTACTAATGCCACGGAATTTTGTTTTTCTCTTGAGATGAGTAAATTCCGGGGCATGGTTATGAGACTCTGTGCTATAAATTTAGGGCGAGCTAATTTCATGACACCGCTGGCGGGGTTGTGTGGCTCAATCTTTGCATTTTGCCTCTCTAGATCATGCCAGAGATTCATCCGTATCCGCTGAAATCGCCCGGGCATTACCGAAGGTTTAGGGCAGAAGCCACTTACGGATATTGGTTAATGCCTGTCTAATATATTCAGTTTTGCAATCGCGAAATATATTTGGAAAAGGTGGGGCGTTGTTGTTTTGTGGGTAGAACACTTGGAATCGTAGTGGCCCGGGTTCGACTCTGGGCATCTTCAGCTCCACCCAAGCTGAGTGATTTTTCGGGTATCTGATCCTCCTGGGGAACTGCAGGTGGCACAGGGAAAGGGACTGGCTCCCTACCCTGATGTGTGGATTTCATACGCTCTTGGGCCGTTGGATGAGCATTACTCTCAACTATCAAACCACCCTTCGGGTTATTTACTGTGTTTTTTTATTTGTAAAAAAGCCTTTTTTTGGAAAAAAGCGTTTGGTGCCATAATTTATTTTCCCAACGTTTCCCTCTGGTCTCCAATTTGAAACAAAAAAGTAAATACTATTCCATTCACAATATATCTAGAATTTTCAATGCCGGCAAAACCACCTTCTTCAGAAGGAAGTTGGTGTTGGTTTCTTTACTGCATCGCCATTCTTCCTTCTGTTATTTTACTGCTCTTACTCTGGTACAGTACTACTCTTCCTTCTTAAGAAGGTGGTTGCTTAGCCACCTAAAATTCAAAGAACATTATTACTGTTACATTTATTTTTGAGTTTCTATCTTTTATGCGACTATTGATCAGTCCCTTATTTCATACGTGACGCGTAAATCTCTCTGGAAATCCTAAGCTAAAATTCCTCGTGAAACATCATCTGGATCAAGGTAGACGTTCAATCGCTCTATACGCCCATTCCACACGAAGCACGTGTATGTGATCGCACTTTCTGACCAATCGCAGTCCCCCGCATAAACCTTTTCACCTACCACATCTACCCTTTTCACTAAAGTAGCTGAACTCATTCTTATGCGCCACGCCTCTTCCTTCAACAACAGCTTCTTCCTTCTGGTCAAAGCAATACCAATTGGAATGAGAATCGCTCCCTGTTATGCAAACATTATCATGGGGAAACATTAGAAAGGGGGGCTTCTCGCTGCCCAATCTCTTCAACCTGAAGTGTGGGTCAGGTTCATTGATGATATATTCATCATCTGGACCCTTGTTGAGGGATCCCTAACGAGTTTCCTCAACGCCTTCTCCTCCATCCGCTTCACCTCCACTATTTCCTCATCCCAGATCACTTTCCTCAATATTGACACCCACTTAAAAGACGCTAAAACCTTTGAAACGTCCATCCACATATACCCATCAAAGAGGCCACTCTACAAACACTACAACAGCTGCAGTCCCACACAAGTAAAAACAACCACCTCATACTCAGTCTCCATCCGAGGCCACGCATTTGCAACACCGCAAGGAACAATTTACGTAAACTACACACCTCCCTGACAGACATTACCCAAGCTATTGTCTAAAAAACCCGCTAACCGCCTCCATCCGTTAATTTTTCGCCACGAAATAGGGAAAGGCTCACTGATTACAATAATTTATACTCCACATTTTTTTTCCGGAATGCAAAAACTAAGCATCCTCTTAAGAGATTTGTTCTCTCACACAGAAAACCAGTACCCGTAACTCAACAGTATTGCGAAAAACCGCGCTGCTAAACATCCGTCTCTTTGCCTCCTTCAACAGTCCAAACACGGGAAACCCTTTCATAATTCTAGCCACCGACACATGCAACACCACCAAAGCAGTTTACCTCCTATAACTCAACCTTTGTCCCGCGTTCCGCATAGACAAACGCAACAGACCACTCAATCACCGAATAAACAACCATAGGGCGTCCTGCAAAGCTTCTTCCGCCCTCACCCAGCTCCCTATCCCCTTCCACACACGAAAGAATATTTGACGCCTGCTTTACATTCTCCACATTCCACTCCTTACCCTCTAATGTGCCGTGCATTGAAGTCTGAACTGTAGAATTCGCTATCATTTTAGATCTTTAGTCTTTCATTCATCCGAGTGTGAATATTTCAAAAGAATTCATGTATTTATCTCCATTTCACATCGATCCCTCTCTTTCCAGCCTACATTACCCTATTTCCTCGAACTTTCACCCCTTAACAATTTTACCCACTCAGCCCTCCCCCAGCCTCCGCCGTTCTTCGACAAAGGCCGAGGGAAAAACCTTCGACCCTTCTTTCTCTGGCTTCCGTTCTCCCGCATTTTTCTACCTCCATTCTTTATCCCTTCTCACTGACCCTCTTCTCTGTTTTATTTGATCTTCAAAAACGATGCTAATATAAACTCATTCTCAGATGAATGTGACTAGAGATTGCTTTTTTTATGCCTCCTTTCAAAAACATATATTTACTTTGTTAATTTAAAAGGATTTTTTTGTTGTATCCCAGGCATTGTAATACACAAGTGTAGTTTCACAATAGTATGACTATTTCATGTAGCCCCAGATGAGATGAAATCGCAGTCACACCACTTGCTGATAGACATTAAAACTCCAAAGCGAATGAATGTGAAATTCAGTGTTGATTTTAATTCAATGAAAATATCTTACAAGGAGAGATCGCGAACGTTGACTCACAGATGTCAATGCCAATTTT
>LYUA01000312.1:384408-403767 GCA_002093875.1 Calopteryx splendens
GTTACTCCATCCTTACCGAGAAAAATATCAGAGCTGCGACTTACAGATGAATGTGAGATGTCGTTTTATCCACTGTTATCCGATGTTGGGCTTTGTTCTGGTCCAGTATGATGCTCAGAGATGTTAGCACAATTTTCTTCACTAGCAGACGAAACATCTTTTTCTTCTTCATCAATTCTTCTTCTGATTAAATATCTTGGAGAAGCTGAAAAATTTGATTTCTTTCCTCTTCGTTAGTTGTTTTGGTGATCCCAATATGATACCAAAATTAAGACAGCAGACCTGTAAATTTACAAATACTCAGTTTAGAGATATCAACATCTTTTCTACCATCTCCAAGATTGTAAAGGCGTAGCGTATATTATTATCGAATTAGCAATTGCCTTTATAAATTCATACTTGGAATTCCAGGAATCAGCAAATCTTCAAAGATTCTGTGATTGTGATGCTTTGATCCTGCAAATAAAATCGAATCTATATATTGCATAGTTTATAATACACATTAGTTGTCATTGGAAAGAACAAATTAAAGTTTTCAAATTAGTGGTTAGCTTCTCTTACCTGAAGGATAGTATTGTAGACTCATTTTCAGTAGAACATCTTAGGACTTTTTCTTCTTCAAAGTAATTAATCTGGACACATGGTGCATTTTCTTCAGCTACTCGAGATGTAATACGGAGGAGGGTGATTCTTCCTCGCTCTTGTGGAAGACTCGTGGTCAGATAAGGATGGTGAGAGAAGACCTTCGATTCGAAGAAGATTAATTCCGATAATGGGGTGCTTGGAGATCGGTGAAAGTGGAATCCGGGCGAAAGGAGCAGACTGTGTCATTAACGAGTCGGTCATTGGTGTGCAGATACCTGAGGGACAATGAAGGGAGCCCCCCCTCCCTTGGAGAGCATTCCACGCTCAACCATGTCCGTCTGGTTCAACTCAAACTCGGTGTCCCCCTACCCCCTTGGTGTACAAGTGTTTTCTTGGTACCTATCAACTAATCCGTATCGATCTCCCTTCCGCCTTCCTTCAATCTCCTGAATTCATGGAAAACATAATGGCCAACACATGTGGAAAGCCTTTTATCCGCTACATAAACTGTTCCATTGCCTTCTCCCCGCTCCTTTGGCTCCTCTTCTCACATCGTGAATATCGCAAGAAACCACTTATAAGAATATCAGAATGAAGGCCTTCGGGTGTAGCGAAACTTGGTAGCCGTAAGCGCTAACTCCTTTTGAAAACTCAGTTTATTGATTTCATTATGATCATAACTACGCCTTCAAAACATCATCGACATTTATTTTTCATATAAATGTTGTGTTTTTCCCAATAATACGTCACCGATGTAGTCGTTATGGTCATTTTAAAATTGATTAATTGACCGCGAACAAGATTTTTCATCACGGAATTCCTTCCAAATTTATAAACATTTAGGGAAATATGATTTCTGTGCATACAAATTATAATTTATCCTTGTAATTTTTATGAAGAATAACGAATATGCATGTATAAAATGGTTAGCAGTAAAATAAAACATCCGGATGCAGGAGTTACTGATAGGCAAAAGCTGGACCACCCTACTGCATAAAAACTGACGATAAAATGGGCATTTATTTTTATTTTAAAAATATTATTGTCTTCTATGGAAGATCTATAGGTTTCTTGAAGGTGCTTAAGAAATCACAAATTTATAAAAAATGTAAAATAACTTATACGCAAACTTACATACCCGGGGGTCAGGCAGACCCCCGCGCGCCTACTTAAGGGTTAAAAGAGAGCAGTTGAAAGTGTTCGTAGAGGCGACCTTCTCACGTCAGTTCTTGTCCCTTCCCTTCACAACTGTCGTTGGTGGGGGAGACATGCAAAATAGTCTCATTCCTTAGAAAAATCCGTCTTCTTGCACTTACAGAAATCCGTTCCTTTTTATTAGACTGAATCTCCTATCTGAATGCCCTTTGTATGCTATCGTGCATTCTGAAATCTCCCATGGAATTCACTGTGGCTGTGCATTTTTTAGTTAATTGTAATTGCATTTTCATTTCTCCTCGCATTTATAAAAAAGAGACTTTTCCTTTGATGAAAACATTCCTAATTGCCTTATCTAGAGTACGTATATAAGGTAGAATTGCGGAACGGATGGAGGAACAAATTACACCGCTATGAATAGCCTACGAATGGAGATGATTCCACAAGCTATTTGGGGCACTGAATAGACCCCATTACTTAACTGATCCCTGATCACCCTTTTAAACCTTCTTGGAAAATTGCGACGCCGGCATTAGGTTTCTCGAAGCACTTTTTATAACCTAAGGAATTTCATCTTTAGTGGAACGTGATGCAAAGGCATACATTTTTAAAGGGGAGGAATCTATCGCTGCCTATTTATTTTAAGTCGTCAAAAAGGGGTAATTCGAAATAACCTAAACTTCCGTTACAAGTACACCGTATATCCATTTTAAATTTTGTATTTGTGAGCATATACAAATAATTTAATCCAGAGGAGGCTTGATAATTGATAATCATTGAAGGACGCCTTTTATTAGCCATTCTTGCAGCTATTAATCCTACACGAGTTTTGGTAAAAACGGTGTGAGCGTCATTAGGTTGCGAGCATCATCGATAGCTTCTCCTAAACTCCACTGATTGAGTAACCGTAACTTTGCCAAAATTTTCGTCAACTTGGCGCCAGGGGTACAGAGTCTACACTTTGATTAAACATGTGAAGATATTACGGATCGTCTTGATGGCCTCCATCTATCGTCAGTTCTTCTTTACTACTCCCATCCCCACACCCGTTCCTCACAAAGTTGGCACATTTACGTTGACGTGGTGCTTCTACTCGGAGTCCTCATCTTCCTCCGTGGAAGAGATCGACTAGCTGAGAAATGTGTGACTCCACGCCACTCTCCAAATCTCTTAATTATCGGACCAATTGAAGTTTCTGTCAGCAGTAATGTTGTCGTAAATATTTTAATGGTGTTGAAATTGTGCGTCACCTCTTCGATATTTTACTAAGGTTACTGTTTTAAGGGCTTCATAAGTACGCTATTATTGTTCACAGTTTTTTATCCGACATCACTGTATTCAAGTGTGTGGTTACCTAAATTCAAATTGCTAAACTACTTCGTATTGAGTAATAGAGTGTGAATGTAAAAATGTCTCGTCGATTTAGGCCCTAATTGATGGTTATATCTTGAAAATCTTACACCGTTCACTGTAACGCGTATTGTTGGCCAAGAACTGATTTGGGATACAGGCGATGATGAGGGCAGAGGCCTGCATGTATGTGGTGAGCTTGGGCGCACCCATGTGGGTATCTTTATTATTTATTCTTATAAATGAAGTAGTAAGCTTACATGTTTGTTCGCCTAAAACTCAAGAACCAAAAGTTGAACTTATTTCAAACTTGAAGGATGATTAAATAACTCCCTGCGCAGATTAGGCTACTTTTTGTGTACCTAATGGTCTCCGGTTTGACTCCAGACGTATCAAAGCGTTCCTACAAGAAATGCATATAAAGTTCATTTTCATTGCTGGCTGGCATAATTTCTTTTTCTTGGCAAAATTAAATCAGAAAGATCCCGTGAACTCGAGAAAAGTACCAATAAAACGAAAATCAATAAATATTCCTATTCTTTTTCTATTATTATCGTCGAGCCTGGATTTCGGTTTGAAATCTCGATAAATTTGATAAGAAATTACGGTTTTCAGTGAAATATTTTATTTTCAATAATTCGTCATCCTGACGACCAATAGCATTGTTGAACTCGCCACTAATAACAATATATGGAAAAAATAGGTCCATAAGAAATGAGTAGGTGTATGTGGTGATTGAATCATTAAAATTATATTTATGTTACCGTATGGTTTAGATCGCATGAGAAAAACTATCTACATGCTATAGATAATTCCTTTGCTTGATTCAACAATAAATATTTTCCTTGCGTGGTTTCCGCTTAGTATAAGGAACTACTCTAAGATGTGGGATCTTATATTCTCTTCTATATATGCAGGGCTACTATATGATTACCTACTTCTGACTTCCTGTTGAGAATCAATGTGCAGCTATTTGTTCATGTTTTTTAGACAGTGGGAAGGAAAAAAATGGCGGGAAAGTTATCTATTTTAATAGTAGTGGAATCAGTAAAAAACATTAGGGCTTGGGTTTGTTGTGTTAATATTACCTTTTGCTACCGTGTAATACTACTAGGTACTATGCATGGTGTAATTAAGATGTGCTCTTAGTTTTTAATGATCTCTTCGATATTTATAAATAACCGGTGAATACACTATCATCAATCGTCCCGGTTTCTGCGCAGCACCAACTGCGAATCACTTCTCAAAGCCTCCCAACAGCTCCCATAATACCTTCACAGAGACACGCATTCTCTTCAAGACCATTTTCCATAATGTCGTAAAAATGGATGTTGCTACTATTCTTGATTGGCTATGCATAAAAAATGGACCGTTACGCCACCGTCTTCGAATTTGCCAATGTTTTAACGTTTTCGCCCCTATGATGTGCATTCATCAATACCTTGGTCTTTAATTTCAAGGGATATTCAAATAAATATCTTGACATTGGACCCTAGGTCTTCCGTTTGATCTTCTATGTTATTAAAAGCTTACGAGGTCCACCGGAAAGACAAATTCGATTCCCGAGAGGAAATTTGAAGCTCGCACGTGAAGAAGGGATGCGGAAAGTGGCGTGGAGCAGCATCGATTGGCGGGGCTCCTCGGTTTCGCGGAGTTCCACCGCCGGCGAGCGCAACGAGGCTTCCGGGCGAAATCCACCCCCGGCAAATCGGGAGAGTCCCACCTCGGCGCGTGAGCTCTGACCGACCCAATTACTATTGTCGGGGGGAGGGGGGTGCGGGTCAAGGCGAGAGCATACCCCCGCCGCGTCTTCCCCCCACGTGTCCCCCGGGGGACGAGTCCCATTAAGGCGCCCCACCCACACCCCGTGGAAAAATGAAGAGAAACGAACTATTATGGGAAATTAATTGGAATCGCTCCCTCCTTCCCGAGAGTGTCCAGTGTGCTCACAGCTGACGCCTTACACCTTGACGCCCCTTAATCCTTCCCCGCTCTCGTTATCGGGCGCTGCGCTCTAATTAAAGAGCGGGACTCCCGATTCTGACGAACAGGTGTGTATTCTTTTGAATTATCCCTTTGTGCCTGTCCGTCGTTGTGAGTTGTGGGACATTCATGGCTCTCGTGGCTCCTCCTGTAGAGAGGCCCTGGATGTTGTACTCCCAATTAAATGGACAGGATTGGCCAATGGCCGGGGAATTCCGTGCCCTTATTTTTTCTCGGTTAAAGGGAATCCGATTATTTTTTTCTATTGGTACTGACCTCGCGGGGAACTCTTGGAATCTTAATGGAGACTTGCGATGCGTAAGCTTTATTCCCGTGTGTAAGTTTCCTTTGCGGAAACTTAATTGAACAAGACCACGTGTATTTGTCAATTACGTAAAATGGCTGAGTCCTCACCCGCCCTATCGTAGTGACACGGCTCATATGCTGATGTTGATGCATTGCGGAAAGTGTATGCTATATTTGAATCAGTTCGTATAACAAAATGCACAACCAGCTTTGAATATTCAGTACTTAATTTTGATTGCCTGAAACGCTTGCTGCTCTCCTGGGATTGTTTTTGACAAATAGTGCAAAAACTCCTTAGGGATATCAGTGACCATGTGAGAATGAGATCAGAATTGGGTTATTTTTTTTAATTTATGGGAAATTTTTTAAAAAGTCCTTCGAGAAGAATGAGTCGCCATATACTCACACCCTGATAGGATTTGCATTTCTCTTTTTTTATTTCCCATTGAGATTGAAGTACCACTCTACATGGAGTCATGTTCTGGATTTAGCTTAAATTTTCATCTAAAAGAGTGAACCGCGAAATATGGGGCTTAATACCTCTTTTGGGTCCAAATGTATCTCGTTTGATGAAGGTGTTTATCTATGATCCATAACGGTGAAAGTCAATATGGGAATCAACCTTCTCGCAAATGAGGAAGTCACTCCATTTCCGTTTCGATCCTACCTTTCGAGCCTGGCTCGTTTATTTCCCTCCAATCTTCAACTCCATTGATCGCCTTGATGATTGGCCTCGCAGAAGCGGAGCCAAAGCTTGTGTTACTTGAATGAGGCCCACAAAAAATGATCATGTTCCGGAACTATTTTTAAAATTATCAATTTATTGTGAGTATAATATCATTTTTTCCGTAATCGGTTGTTTCCTGTGACATTTCGCTATCACCGCGCTTCATTTTCCAGATGACAGAGCGAAACGAAGGCGACCAATCTTCATGTATGCAAAAATATTCGAATATTTTTCGAGTTTTTCTCGTGGACGCTTTGAAGTACTCCGCCTTTTTTAGCATGCTTGAATGTTTCTTACTGATTTCAAAGCTTTTGGAGTTGAAAACTTATCCACTAATATATTCAGGGACGTTGACAAAATTAGTATATTAAGTTTCTTGGGGATATTTTTGTTTACAGGTGATATCTCATGTGATAGAAAATGAATGTGTCTTAAATTAATATCAAAATTGAAAGCTTGGAATATCGGGAAAATAAGAAATTTTTCGTTTGTTAATTTTCTTTCATTTTGGTGAAATCATTAGTGGAGTCTTCTCGCGCAGTGCTCTACTAACAGGGGTGCGTTAGCGTACTGACGATGTTAACGATGTTAATAGCCATAATCATAATGTATTTTATATTTCATGGTATTATAACTGAGGTTTGTAAGGCGAAATTTCCCAATATGTGAAGTTTTTGAAGTCATCTTCGTTGAAACACGTCTTTTATTTCGCTGGAATTGAAGGTCCCATGAATAGTAGAATTTTTCTAATGTATTTTTTCTGACCTTAAAATGAGATCAGTGTCTCTCATTCGTGCACAATACAGGTTATGGATCACAGGCCAAGTGAAATTTGTTCAATATTATTCTGCGCTCAAAATTTAGCTTTCGTTGAATCTACGACCATAAGACTACGAAACCCTATGAAGTGACGGTATGGCGCGTGGGCCCAGAGAAGCAACTGTGGCAGCTCTAGCAACTCGTTTCTGGTAGGTGAGGTATCTCATTTTTCTCTCTCCTCTACTTTTCATTGATTTATTTAACTTTGAACGCCATTAGTCATGAAAATTTAAAAAAATGTAATTCAATCGGGAGGCTTATAATACTCGAAGATATTACGGTCTAATTTATTAAGTTTGTATTGATTCTTATCGGCAGACAAGTTTATGAAAACTATAAATGTTATCGGATTATTCCGAATACTTACCTACTTAGTACGAAAGCTATAATTCCACGTAATCAAATCTAAAACCTTTATGAATCCTTCATCCTTCGCCCCCATTAAATAGCACGAAAATATCCTGTCTTTATTTTTCTATTTAAAAAGTTAAGAACTCCTGATTACATTTAATATTTTATGTTCAAGGCTTATAATTTAATTTTACACTTACAATTTTAATTAATACTCTCATTGTCCCACAAAGTGTCCGATTGTTTTGTTCTTTTAAAAACACGCAATGCGTTCTCCACTACAATAAATTTTCATAGCTTTGTAATGTACCGTGATGAAACCGCTATCATATATCTTATATTTATTCATAATTTTAACTTTAAAATTGTGTCCATTTCAGTCTCGTTGAGTATATGATGGTACACTCTGTGTTATAGCGAGAGTTGTTTATTTTGTGAGAAACGGTTGGGATCAATTATTCAGTAAATGGATTTTTACTCCTATCCGGAGATAATTTTAAGAGGACAAAATTTCAAGTCTAAAAATATTGCAAAAGGCTTATCGTTACTTACTGCACGGGCCACTACTGCTTCAGTTATAACTTGCGGACACCTCCAATGGCATCCTATACCAGGCGGTATTGAACTCAACTCCAAAGCCTAACGAATGGCAATAAAATGCCTTCTCCAGTCCTATTTATAGATTTTACCAAGGTCGAGTTAGTTCTTTTATTGCAGTCTTCTCCACGAAAAAAGTATTTCTTCGTATAATTTTTCAATTGAATGTATTAGTTCTAGTACTACCAAAATTATAACGAAACTGGCCTTTAAGTTGACGATTCAATAAAATAATCTTACCGTATCGATGCTCACCAGTGTGATGCAATTAGCATGCTTCAAAATTCTAAAATGCCATCCATGTGCAATAGCTGTCAGACTTGCTTAGGATGAACTCGCGTTTAAATGTACCTAAAATTCTGTCAAGTTGATTTTTTTTATTTACTGCGGATGTAATAATTTAATTCAGCATCTGGAAAAGTATATAAAGTCCGGAAGGCTGAAATAGAAATCAAATACTCTTCATCCATGGAATATATACTCCTTGGTTCCGTGGAGTCGAGAGTGTTTTGTTTTATCTTTCAAAATTTGTGATTCTACACACACCTCCTGGTCACAAAGAAAACGTAACAGATGTTTAAAACTGATGAGATTTGTTAGAAAATTTAATCCTTTTTTAGAGAGATAGGACCTTAATCATATTGTTTAGCAGTTCATTATTTAGGCCTATTTCCGACTATGCTATTGCATATGCTATTAGTAAAATACTTCACTTGTATTTTGCCTAATAATCCACGAAATAAGCGATTTTATAGGTAGATATATAGAGGGTAGTAAATTTTTGGCTGCAGAATGTATGCAAATAACTTTATTGTTGGAGTCAAAGATTGCTTACGTGCATTGTATCCGTGTAATTAATCGTGGAAGGAAGTCCCACAGACCATCTGTTAAAAAGTATAAGGCAGCAAATTATATTTTTAAGTACTCGCTCTCTTATTATTCGAGACCGTAAAGTCATTTGGGTCTCTCCGGATCCTTCATCTCCGTGAATAATTCAGTCGACTCCAATTACGCATCATCGATTATCACCCCATCATTACTACTAACTTCCATCGCTTTCTATAGGATTCTTGAATGCCATGGTCGTTCCTGCTGATCATCATTAATTGGCATAAAAAAGAATCAAAAATTATTTAAAATAATAATTTATCACAGGCACAGCATGGTGATCCTTTACATTATTATATTGCGTAAAAGAGTGATTCATTCGCTCCTTCAACTTAAAACAAACGAATGTGATCAGATCAGAGGAGATTCCTGCTGGGGATCCAAGAAGAGTTGCACCACGAAGATGCACTCTCCCTTGAATAAAAATTTGGCCATTCGTTTCCCAAAGGCAAGGCTTCCTGGGAATGGAAATGGAAACTGGAGTCGTGTCTTTTTTTCAACGGGTGGAGATGCAAAATAATGTAGCAGTTACCGAGCGATATCCTCCAAGCGATATATTTCCTGGCCTGAAAAATCGAAGCAATAACATATATACGGTAGTAATCAAAACCTTATGTGTTTGCAGCTCAGCATAGCTTTAGGAGAAAGGTTCCGTAAAATTTGGTTATGACTTTATATTTATATAGTAAATTCAAAAGAAAAGAACGTGAAAGTAGATGCGATCTCAAATTTTTAGAAATATTTTGATGAAGTTCCTCACGCCCAATTAATATATGTATGATCTGCGTGGATGAGGAGGAATAAATTATAGATAGTAAGCTGGATTCGCAGCTTTCCCTCCAGTCTTTAAAACAATGTGGCGGTGACAGTGGTTTTAATTTCAATTTTGTAAAAGTTTCAACTTCCAGCATCTTTTAGGGAATCGTTATAAGTCGTTTTCTTTTTCTAATGTGCCGAAGTGATGTCACTGCTAAGACAGAAATCAAAACAAGACTTTTTACTACCGAATATGTAGTTTAAATGTGAACAAAGAACATTATCATTAAAATCGCAAACAAAGTGACATCGAGTACCTATGCTAAACATGGGGAATCCCTACCATAAAATGCTTTGAAAGGTCGCACAATTCGAAGAAAACTGCTATGAATTGCACAAAGCATCACCTATTATACATAAAATGCCAAGGACTTTCTTCAGACTTGGGCTCAATGCTAAATGAAAATTATTGTGATGGTGTATGTCAATCTTGGGACTGACTCTCCATCATCCCACAGAACCAATGTGAAAAAATGCTTAATTTTTAAATAAATTTGTTTTGTTTTAAAAATTGGTGCATGACGTGTACCATCTGTGACTTAACCTTGACGAAAATCCAAATTTTGATTTTAAAGTATATGGTATTAAATAATAAAACGAGCAAAACTGTCTAAAGTTGGCGTGCAGTCTACTGTAACTCTTCCACCCGAATGAAAGAGTCTGAATCTGTATGACCACCCAAATTTAACGAAACGAGTATCTTAAAATTGCCCTGCCACTCAAAACAGTTTTAATGATTGACATGAGCGGTTGACCTCCTCGCTATAATTATTATTATTCGAATTTTTCCTTATCGCGTAACCCATGGTTACATATTTGAAACGTGTGAGATGTTTCATATTGGTATTAACTTCGTACTGGAAACTAGTCTTTTGTAAAACCTGCTCACACTCTCAGTGGAATGGTAAACAAGGTTTGCCTCATTAAATAATTGTTTCTATACCTGTTTAGTGATGATTTCTAAATTTTCAGTTGTGTTTTCTATTTCATGTACCTTGAACATGCTCATTGCAATAAATACGAGTTTTTAGCGTTTATCTCCGTATTAAGCTCTATATATTTATATATATTTTTTAAAGTTGCTATAGGTAATTAACTAGCCATTTGAAACCTTGAAGAAGTTTTGATTTTTACTAATGTATATCTCCTCCTAGGTGATTAGAAACTAGAGAGGGAATTGATTTTTTATTTCTCTCATTTCAATCACGATAACATGTTAATGTTCTCACATGGGTAAACTTTTGGGGACAGCTAAATCATTCCTCGTGCACTAGACGAGCTTTCTAGGATAGAAATTAGGAGGAAGAAGGGAGTCGTTTTTACTTCTGCTTGTTTAAATGAGAGTATGTTAAATTTGAGAAAAAGCCAAATTTAATTATGTATAATTTTTAAGTCGCTTTAAGAGCCGTGATTGTCCCAGTGGTTAGAGCGCTGAGCTACAGGCCGGAGGGTCCCGGTTCCATTCCGCCTCTTGGTATCCTCAGCTTCCCCCATGCTGTGTACCGTTTTTCGAGTGTCAGGCCACCCTGAGAAATTACAGATGGTGATGGATAAGGAATACCGAATTACCCTGATGCGTAAATTTCACACACTGTTGGGTTTAGTACTGGGTGAGCTCCACCCTCGCCTAACAAACCGAACTTCGGGTTGAATACTATGATTTCAGTTTTTTATTTCTAAGTTATATAACTTTCTTTGAATTTAAATAACCATTTTTAATAAATTTGTGTATATATTATCCTGTGAAGCTGATAAATATTTTATAGCTATTAATTTATTAACTATTCACGTAGAAATAGTCGTCTTAAACTAAAATTCTGCTTAATTATGTGTTGGAAGGAAATGGAACTAATAGTATGTGCTCTGCAGTAATTTAATTGTTGAATCACGAAATCGAAGCAACTTCGATAATAATCTGTATGCAACTACTTAAATTCCATAGAGAGAAGGGCTTTTAGATGGCACCTTTAAAAGCGGCCGTGTTTCGCCACTAGCAGCGCCAAGAGCTTGTTGAAAGAACTGCGAATTTACGTATGATTTTGTCCTTTATTTTTCCGTCGAAATTTATGGCGCCATATCGCCCATAGCAGGAAGGGTAATAGCGGCAAAATGTAACTGGTCGTTAAAGGTCAAGCTACAAGATACATTTAGCTCAACGATGATCACCCTGGCGGCTTCTTCGAATTTTTTGAGCCAGGGAATGGTGCGTCATTTGAATGTGTTTATTAAATTTTAAACAGCTGGTATTACCCATGACCAGTTTACGTTTCTGCTTCATTCTGTATGGCAATTTTTGTTCCTCCAGATGTTAACCGGTTTCTTTTCCTTGTACACAATTTTAATACAAGCTCGGGACTGGTTGACTGACCTTAATTAATAAACGAATTAATAATATGGCAATGTGTTGGTTGCTCCAAGATTATAAAAGTTCACTGCACCACTTGACGCTGCGATAACTCTTCTAAGAATAATTCAAAGTCGTGTAGGAAACCGAAGTAATCATCTCGAATGCTGCATTGGTTCAGCTCAAATCGTGCTTTTGCATTCGAAATATGATATTTACATATCGGGTTAGGGTTTCTATCTCCCGTGCCACCTGCGGTGTCCCAGGAAGATCTGGTCCCCATAAAATCAAATAGGGTGAAGCTGGCGGAATCGAGACACACTACCTGGATTTAGGCTCCAAAACCCCCGATTTTTGGGCTCTACCCACTGGGATTCCATGCTATTTTCTTTATTCTTGCTACCCTATTAATTTTAACATATACTTTCGTCATGCTATCATTGCTGCTCATTTTGACCGTGATATTGTGGAGTGTGGAGATTTTTGCATAGTACTTTACTCAGAATTAACTTAATCCAGTTAAGTTCGGAATATTGAAATATTGAAATTGGTGCGTGACTCGAAGAGTTAACGTATTTGAAGATTTTCTCAAGAGGAATTTGAGTGATTTCGTATGCATGGGGGCAGTATTTTGCTACAGATTTATTGTATATTACTCTATATAATTGACCAAAATGCGTGAAATAATCCTTTGCAAGATTATAGCATGTTCAGGGCCTCCAGTGGCTATGAAATCAATACAATCAGCACGTTTACCTTGTTTTTTTATATAATATTATATTTTTACCCTCTTAACCCTTCAAATCCGCCACTAAAGAGAAATTATACTGATAATTACCGCAAAATTCAGATTTAATTTAAATTCCGGTGCTTTAATTTTCCATGTTAGGTTATCCTGCCAGGAATGATTCAAAGTTCAATTTAAGTGCACTAGGTCCTTTTAACTATGGAAAATATGCCGTTTAGAAATCAAGTATTAGACACGCTATTAACCTATTACTATGCATTGCGGTTGGGAATTGGAGAAACTTAGTGATTTCTCATCCCACTCATAGTTATGCCCGTTATATAAGGCTCCACTTGCGCGTGCCACAGGGCTCAAGCACGAGGGGAGATCTATCCTATCAGTCCTATCACCTATCAAACCATCCTCAGGGTTTACTACTACAGGGAGATGGATTAATGTAGTGTTTACCAACATACACCAGAAAAATTCGATTATAATTCTGTTATTATAATGAAGTATTTGGCCACGAAAATTTACCCATCCATTGGGAGAGGCTTAGAAAAGTATTAGTCTCTTAGAATTTGTTTTCATTTGATGCTATCATCGCTTTGTTGTATGTGTGTAGTATGCAGCCACCGCCAGTGGAGTTTGCGTTGATGGGCTATATTAGTTCACTTCAAGCGTCCCACACCATGAATTAAATCAGTTCAAAGCCTGTGCTGTGCACGTTCACCAACTGCCAATCCACGGTGTGAGCTGCTAAGTATAACTTTAAAGCCACTAACGTTGGTCAATGCTCCTGGGATAAGTTTTTAGTTCCACCATAGCAGAAAGTTTGAGAGGTCCTACGGTGAATGATGCATCGGAGAATTAGAATTGGGCACCTTTCTCTGTCCAGCCAGTAAATCTATAGAAAACCGGTGCCTAAAAAATTGTACCTCTCTTTTTCCTGATGCCATGAGCATCCCTTAGGTTCAGACTTAGGGACCCTGTGGCCGGAAATCGTTTTCCCCTCCCTCAGAATGACCATGCTTCGATGTCCTACAATCTTGTGTAATGGCTTGTTAATAGGCGGACTATCTTCCGTCGTCCTTTCTTGGCTTGACAAATAACTGAAATGGATTTTTCGCCAGTCTCTTGCTGCAAATATTCAAGAAACAAATAACATCTGAAAGATGGTATCTAAGTTGACGTTTTCAAAAAATTCAAATAAATATTATTTTGTGTATTTTTGCGGTTCTTGTATGTTTTTTTCCTTACCTTGCACTTATTTTTGGCTGAATTTCAGCCATATCTCTGGAGATTACATGCATAAAAATTTGATCGATTTTCTTTGATCTTTTCAGGATTGGGCAGTGGAAGATCAAATGACCACCTGATATCGCAAATTTCATCAGTCAAGGCTAACGGTGAGTGAAAATTTTAGTAATAATTAAAGTGAAATGGCTGAGAAATTTTGTTTTGTGAATTATCCTATGCTGACACAATTCGAATTGATTTTCGATTGAGTCAATTAAATCAATTAATTTAGATGCATCAACCTATAAAATGCCAGTGAAGAAAAACGGGGAACGAATCCATTTTAAGTCACAATTCTGTGTTATACCTGCTTATTGGAAATATTTTGAATATTTTTCACCATTTTCATATTTGGAAGGGGTGATGGATTCCTCATTCTCGTTTGCAACGAATCTCCGGCAGGTCACCATTGCTACGTCCGCGGTGGCATTAACTAAAATACTTGCCCATACTGGCAAAGTCAAATAATGGAAAAATTGAATAAACGGCTTTTAGTTTCACTCCCTGTTAATTTTTGTCACGTTCGGTGGAAGTAATACAGCATTGTTTTTACATTTTGGTCACGCGTCATATCTTTTTCCTGAAAATATTTCGTTAAAATGTTCGCGAAATCATTTACTATCAGAGCAGGTGGAAACTCATGCCGTTTGTCCATGAACCATGAGGTACTTAGTGTATTTTCTAACGTGTAATTTATTCTGTTGTAAAAACCTGCTTGTCGTGACAAGGAGGAGTGTGAAAAATGTCTAAACGAAAGTTGTTAAATTAGGTCCCAGAAACTCGTATTTTTATACTAGTACTATGCCTACTACACTTTGCAGGATTTAGTTTTACTGAGTTCTCTTCTCTGACTGCAATTTAATCACTAAGTTAACCTCTTGTGACTTCATTTTTCACAATTACAGCTACCAACTGCATATATTTTATTTCTAAAAAATCTTTAAAGTTAATCACTTCAATTTTCACCCATATTCGTTCATTACAACCGAATACTTTTGTTCTAAAGCAATAATTTTATACTATGCATGGAAATTTAACGTGGGTAAGGAGTCATAAACTAAAAACTCAAGTTCAAACGTGAAATGTAAAACTTTTTCACTTGCAATGCCGGCCGGCCCGCTATCTAAAATTGGATAACTCTCTATGAAGTGCATTAATACGTTGAGGGAGTCTGCCGTTAGTGAACCTCAAACAATTTGCATCAATTGATATTATTATCGAAATGAAATAGCCCTGTCCATGGGAAGTCACGGGGAGTGAAGAAGCGTGAGGAGGAAACACCGCGCTCCAGGGAGCCTCACTTTTCTCTCATCGAGAATCTTTTGAGGAAACCTCGTAGTGTTCTTTGAGCTCGCTTTGATCACTCCTTTTGATAGGCTGAAGTAATCATCCCGCCCATTCAAACAAAAATACCTTTGTGCATTAATAAAGGTTTTAGTGTTTAGTTAAACCAATGATTTACAACTTCACAAATGACAAGGAATAGTTCACGTTCAAGTATCCAAAATTGACCTCAAAGTTCACGTTTAGCTGGTTTCCTAAAACTGCCCAGCACTCTTTCACCAAACAGATTATAATATACTACGCGCATATTTATTCTTGGTTCGCTGATTTACTGTTTTAATATTTAATATATATGCAACTACTTTTGGTCGGTACTGTCACCCACTAGTTAAAATTGATAAAATTTGAAAAATAAATTTACTATACGTAGGTGAGATCCGCGTTGGACGCCAGATTGGGTTACGACAGAATGATTGTCGGCCGATTATTGGTTGGCTATTTGAATTCTATAGCTGTGGTACTTCAGAGTCAATATGTTCCCGTGAATTTCCTTGGCCGATAATTTCCACATTTAAATAGAGTGAATCATTTTATAAAATTATTTAATCGTTAATGCTGTTAACCTGTTGATTTGATTCAAAGGTAGATACTTTGAAATTATAAAAAATAAATGAGATAAAACAAGGCCAAACGAAACCAAATTTTCCAGTATGATTACATATTCAAAAAGAGATATTTCATTAACTAATAGGGATTCAAAGAGCTTTAGTATGTTTGAAAATATGCATTGATGGATAAATTTTATACCATATTTGTCACCTGATTTGTGTAGTGGATTTACACAGCTTAAGTTTCCACTCAAACGGAAAACTGCCAGTGCTTATTGATCGGGTGTGAAGTTAAGGTAATGGTAGTTACAAATAGTAGCCAAAGCACTTCAGTAATACAGGAGGGACACAGTTAGCATTGGGTGATTTCTCACTAACGAGGAGATTCATGGCGGAAAAGCTGTAGGTAAACAGATAGTAAAATTAGAAATTTCCGTAAAGGAATGTAAAGCCATAGGATGTAAGCTGGTTATTAGAATACATCCTAGAAAAATATTTAGCGCTAAATTAGCGTTTTAAGTATAGTTTATGCCTTAATGCCAATGACACTAAATACTTATATTTGTCGTATTGCAAACAGGGGTGTAGGGAGGGAGACGACGTCCCGATGGTTGCATTCTCCCCACCCGCTCGCCGAATACATGGGGAGGCTAAAAATGTCTATCTACCATACATTTTGCGTAGCCTCAGTATTCAGGTGAAAAACACTAACAGAATGAGTCAAGACTCTACTCATAAAGACTAGGAAATCTCTATTATCGCATTCAGTGCGTGCATAATTTGTGCTGACGCCGTAGTGAAATGAAAAGATGTTTTTATCAGTTAGAATTTAATTTCTTGGAAAATGCCTAGGGTGCCTAAAATGTACATTTATGCTAATTAGCCAAAGGTGACTGTAAGAATTACAAGGACTTTTGACTAAATCACAAGGATTGTCACTGTTGTATGCTGAATAATATGGTACTATTTAATCATATATGGACACTTGTGGCGTTAAATCATTGATCTACAATTGGTATTTAAGAAAGACTAGAAAACAAGGGAAATTCTTTACATAATCATTCATTGAAATTTTTGCAGATCATTCTCTCAGAACTGATCACGAAGTAGGCATCACCCCAATTTGATGCGACAAGCCCCCGACAAATCCTTGACTTATCCCTGTCCGAGAAAAATCCCTGACAATTCTTGTGTCTCCCAGTCTATACCCTTGGATGGTACACGATTTGGTTTGGAGGAATCCATTGATTGTTTATAAACATTTGCTGAAATTTGGACAGATCTATTACACTTACTATATATCGCTCAATGTTCTCCTCTCTTCCACACTATAAAGCATATAGGGTCTTCTGCCGAGATCGAGATTTTCAAGTTGACGTTGAGCAGAAATTTTAAAATTTCGTAGAGATCACCTTCTTTTATTTAAACAATTTAATTTTTTCTTTAAAAACTTAAAGGAAATATGCGCTTCCTTCATGAAAGTCGTTCAATGAATGAATTTCCTGTGTAACATATGTTATCGTATGATTATGAATCAATGTTGAATAGACATGTAGATGAAAACTATGGAATGTTTTGTTTTCAGTGCACAGTGTCCAGTTTTTTTTCCTCTTGCATTTTCCGCCAGAAAACCAATTCATGATTTTTGAAAAGTACCAAGACGAATCTTGTGACCTGTATTTCATGCGGTGTTGAAGCATTTACAAATCCAGAACCTTCTGCTCATCGTTGGAGGCTCAATTTGTAACAATGGAAATGTCTCCAAAGATTTTATTCCGTCGAATTTAGCAATTTTTATGGTATGTGTGAAACATGGTGTAAAGGATTTCTCATTTATGTGTGCCCCACCATAATAAAGTTTTAGAAAAAATTTTGTAGTCGCCAAATGCTCTTGGCATAATCTCGACATTTTTCCCGACTCGAATTTTCTCCATTTTTTTTGGGTTTCATTTATAGATTTTGTTCACTGAGTTTTCTTTGCAGCTCTCCATCTGCAGCTTAGCAAGTGAGGTGAAACTAATCCTGAAGCTCCTACACCATTATGTGAAATCACTTCACTTACACAGAACTTCATATTGTGAACTATTTTACAGCTCGAAAATGCTCGTGCTTCTCCGGAGGAGGAGGAAGAGAGGAGGAAATGCTCATGCTTCTCCGGAGGAGAGCACGAACATTTCCTCCTCTCTCTAAATTCAATCACGAGATGAACAAAATCATATCGTCAGGACTTACTGGAGGCTTTTCTCTCCCGGATCCTCAGGGATAAAATTTCACTAAAATGGCATAAATAATGTTCCCGTAAGGTGACAGGGAATGGCTGTTCTCATTTCGCCATTTCAACATTGCAAGCACAATCCTATTCCCGCTCAATCTCTGCTCTCAAGCATCAAAATGATTAGGCCTTTAAATCCATGCTTATTTCATGCGTGTTCATGGTCATCCCAGATATTAAGTATCTATGCAAGGCTAAGAATAGAAATCCGGTGGCATATCCTTATTGGTCATATTGGCTGAGGTCTTTCTGCTGTTTTCTGTGAATTCTTATTCTTATGGACGGCTGTACCCAGCTGTTTTCTCTCCCATCCCTTTTATTTGCTCTAGAAGTTTGTCCCTTGGTCGATCTCGGTCTTTCTTACGAAATGCTATCGGTGATCTTTTTCTCATATCCTTTCCAGTCTAATTTCGCGTCTGCCTCAGAACTATGATTTACATAAGTCGAGTTAACTTAAGGTGAAATGCGGTGTATCTACTTTTTCTTCAAACGGAAGCATTGATGTCTACATTTACAGTAAACTTACATTGCCCATGAAGCACGAACTGGTGGTATGGCATCAAAGGAAAAGAATAAATAATCCTGGTGACAGCATTTATGACACTTAATTTGCAGTCGGAAACCCCCATGTAGCCATCACGTATTGCTTGCGGATCTAGATAAACAATTGATCAATAGGTCTGGTAATTTTGGAAAGTAAACTTTAAACTTATCGACTGATTGGAAAATATAAGTTGAATTGAAAAATCTTGGCCCTGAAATCAGCCGTGAACACAATCATTTTGGATAATTGTAAAAATAATTTCAATCGGACCTTGAGCGACATTTTCTGCCTAGATTCACGGCGCAAGTCAGAAAGCATTTCATTAACATAATATATTTTCCTGTAACATTGTCAAGCCAATCGGGTTGGCGTTTCCATGCACAGTTCAACCTCCCAGAGTAATAAATTTCGGGATATCCTAGGAGGCATTATTTTTTACTCCGTGTTTCCCACATCCCTCGGGACGCCAGATAAGAGAAAAAGGAAGCAATATCCGTGCCTACACTCCTGCCACCAACCCTCAGGGCCCCCGCCATCGCAACACTCTTCCTCCGGAGCTATGCGATGGAATACTGGATCTAAGGCGCTGTCTGACATGCACTTATTTATTTTGAGCGCCTCCCGTCTCATGTGTATAGATCCCCTCAATAGGTCACCGTATTCAATTCCTATCGTAAGGGTTTGGCGGCTGGAAATTGGATTTT
>LYUA01000312.1:465878-484584 GCA_002093875.1 Calopteryx splendens
TGCATTGTAACGTGCATGTAACGTTGTGACAACGTTGACTGCTACTAGGGAGTTCAGTGTTGTCAATCCTGTTTGATCACAGACTCCTATTTCGGTGAGATTAAGTATCACAACCCCCCCATTTTATACTCGTGTATACATTTAAGAGGTGTGTTCCGGTTTTCTCTCTCCCTCTCTCTCATCATTCGGCGGTCATTATCCTGTTCTGCGCACCTGGTACACTTTGTGTAGGTGCTCCTACTGCTTGATTTTAATGAAGTTTAATGGATTTCACTTTCTGTTTTAGATGCAAAATTAATGTTGGTGACAATTCTGTTATTTTCGTGTCGTCGCGCATCTGTCATGCAACGCGCAATGCCATGCGCGCAACCTAGAGCCTAGGTTCCGTGCACCTCACCTAATAGGCAAATCATTTAGCGTATAAAGTATTAATTCACGTTACTGACTCGGTTCAGGTTGTTGTAGGTGACCCAAATCCTTGAGAAATTCAGATTCTCTCCTAAGTGGCGAAAGGGAAGTCTTCTCTAAAGATAGATACATCCGCTTCGTGCACTCTGCCTCTGACACTTGCGATTTGCGTATTTCCGATCAAAATATCTGTAACTTCTTCAGAAATGAAGGCTTTGGCGAATTTGTCTGACGATGCATTACATAGCGACTCTTGCATCCTTATTTTTGTGCTCTGTAGTGAGGATAACTTTGTTTTCACTGTGGTTGGTGCGATTAGTTTGAATTGGTTTGCAATGCGTTTGGTGTACAAAGGCAAATACGGAATAGGATTAGCATCATATTTTTCTAGTGGGATTCTAGAGGTTTTCGAAGTCCCCTCCGTCATCTCTCCTTCTTACCAGATGACTCGGAAAGTTGGCCCAAAATCCACACCTCATCTTATTTACGTGAAAATTCACATTTGAGTCGTATTTTTCGGGCCCTGCAACGACGAAGGGTGCACGAAAAGGAGGCTACGCAAAATGAATGGCCCTATGTAGCGAATACTGTGATACATAAGTTGATATAGTCAGTATTATCCTCTTCATATTGGTCATATCGTGGCCACTTCGATACGGAGTCACTCATCGCAAAATTCGAGCACTAACCCAGATACAGTGATGCTTGCACGATATGACGACGCTTTTCACGCGGGACTAAACCATCCACTGTCGCACAAAAAAATATACGAAGAAATAAATGATATGGGTGCTTCGTGGCTGTGGAAGGGTTTTAGTAGTGGTAGCACAGGCGTGATAACTCGATCGTTGCTGTGCGCCCACCATAGTCTGGGTTCTATCGGCGCCTCGTGGTGCACGAGCACCCTCAGAACCTCCTATACTTTTTTGGAGCCCCGGAGTTTAGTAAGCATTCGGAGACTATCGATGAACCACGAAGGTGGAGGGTTCACTGGACACCTTGGTACCATTACACCAAAGCCTAATGGATATTGTTGAGCGCTCTATTAAAAGCCTACTCTAGGAACCCGAGAAGGTGCATATATTTACGTATCTTAACGCGGCCGGAATGCTCTCCGAACGTGAGTGGATTTCGTCTCCCCACAGGCTCCATCCATGAGTAAATGTGAGCATACTTATGGAAAATCCCCGACCCACCGTCGCGCGTCGGCCCATTGCTTCCACCAACCCGACCGCCTTAGTGCGGTTCCCCACCACCGGGGGAGAAGCCCCTTGGTGGGCCAGTCATTGGATTACAGCCTTAGCCCGGAGAAAGCTTCGCGAATTCACTTGGAACGTGGTAATGGTGCCTCAGCATGAATTAGAGGCTCAAAGTCCGTCCAAGCATGAGGAATTGTATTCACGTTCAACCAATTTGTCATTTTACTCGTTATTTGGAGCAGAATTTTAAAATTGTGGTAGATAACGCATTATTTGATGTGTATTCATTTGTCTTAAGCGTACCCCCTTCATAGATTATCAATTTAAATCACTTCTGTCTTGCACAACGTGTCACGTTTACGAAAGAGAGTTGGAAATTGAATGGCTGCCAGTAGCAGTGAGGAAAGCAAGAAATGTATTGTGGGGAAACTTTTTAAATTTTTTTTGCATTACAATACCATTATGCATGAAGTCGTTGTGTAATTTGTGCGCTCAAATGAAAATGAATGAATTAGTATTTGAAATTTTTATATGAGAAAAATTGAAAATTGATGGCTCAACTCATTATTGCAACGTAAAACAGAAATACTCCGTATGCATCAGTATTTCATTTATTAGTCGTAGTTTAACTTTATATCAATAATAAAGATCGCTAGTTTCATACCGAAGGATTTTTTATGTAGTACTTAGTTATTAAAGTATTGATCGGAAACGATCAGCTGATTCAGTCGTTAAATATTCTTTCAATTTAATCAAAAGGGGAGGTAAGTCAACTTGGCTATTTAAGGTAGTTCGTTCATGTCGAACGAGTTATAAGCATAACTCGTTCGTTAATTACCTGAGAGTAAGTGGGTGCAAAAAGATTAATTCTCTCCCACTCCCCTCCCCCCGATCCTCCTCTTCACCAGTGGCACTACTCACTCACTTATCGCGATGTTCGCTTCGCTTGCGACTGTAATTGTGTCTGCGCAAGGAGGATCTCCAGGCTCCGTTTCCTAGACGTTGGAAATATCGTGGAAAAGCTCTTCAACTTTTTAAGGGTATTATTAAAAATTATCATTCAAGGGAATCTCCGACCACCTTTCTGGAAAGCTAATTAAGGAACCCTAATAGGTTTTTCGAGGACTTTTCCTTTAGGTAGATTTGAATAATGACAGTAGTGCTCGATTAAGAGATTGATTTACTTTCTTTTACGTGTAGACAGTAGACAGAAGGACACGATTCCTTCCATTACGAAAGGACGCTACTTAACTAAAATTCGTATGACGGTGTGATTGTGGAGGAGGAAGGTATCGTGTTTCTCAACGACTAGTTTCGCTATTTTGCTCAAAGGAATATTTTGAAGGTTTTTTGTTTGATAATTTTCGACGGGAGTAGTATGAAGTCACACGCGGCCAAGGTCACTTTCCGTTAGTTTGGAAGTGCTGTGATTTTTTTCGTCATAGTTGTATTACCTATTCAAAGGTAATGTAAAGTTTTTTTTTATGTTGATGTTTTGGTATCCATTTCATTGCCTAGGCGTATTTGCCATCTTTTCTACCCAAAACTGCACAATTTTACCTAAATGGGGAAAATGTTATCACTACAGTCTCCTTTCCTGAGAGTTGACTAAACCAACGAAGATTATTCATCCTCTTTCCCTTCCTTCGCTCCCTAGAAATCCCACCAACTTCTAATTTACCCACATATGCCTCCTACCTGGTAACCAGCGTAAGTGGAAACCAGGGGATTCTGAGGGAATCTGGGAAAAGTTTGGAAATCAGCCCAAGAGGGAAAAATCACACCCAAGCAAGGAATTTCGTGGAAATTCTTGGATATTTTCTCAAGAATTTTGTTTTTAAATGCCTTAAAATAATTTATTTCCCAATTTTAAACATAAATCTTGCAAAAATGACGATTTATCAGGGAGGATATCCATGAGTGGCCGTTTAGCGTTATCGCGTTCGGTAATAATAATAATACAATTCATTTATTTCTTTTTGCAAATGCCTAATTCAAGGCAGCTACCTGAGGAGGAGAAAAACTATGTTGTTTGGTGTGATGCATTAGGTATTTCTGATGACAGCATGAGATTTAAAGTATATTGTGGAAAGCGAGTTTGTTTGTGTCCGTCAGAATGATGTTTCTTTCCCACGGTTTGGAAATTCGTTAGGCTATGCTTATAATATTACCCACGGTTATTCTATTACCTATCCGACGATATGTCATTAAAGAGCGTAAGTAGGATTTTACAGTAAAATGTCCAAAAAAATACCAGTTGTTAGAGATGATAGCTATTTATTTACATAGCACTAATCCTCAAATCAACTTTGTGGCCTCTTACAACATATTAACAAATATGAAATAACAGAAAGGGCAACTACAAACACCCAAGTTCTAGGTGGCGGATGACTATTGTCGGTCGCAGGTTGGATTCCCTGTGCGGGAATAGAACCCACGACCTCTGGATTGGCACGTTACGTACCCACGGGCATGGATAAACATCGATATTTTATAGGCTAAAATATTACGTTTCTACGTAGTAAGGTTAGGTATTTCTTAGGTACTACTTCCCTGGGTTTCCCTGGCACCCGAAAAATTACACAGCTTGGGTAAAGCTGAGAGTGTCCAGATGTGTCACCCGGAATCGAACCTGGGCCCTCCGTAGTAGCCTTAGCAGCACTCTACTCTATTGACAAACCACGCCCCTGTGATTCGTAGCAGCAAATGGAAAAATTAATGCATGAAATCATGTTATTTATTCACAAGCATAACTTATCAGCTGAAGGCTTTATATTGATGAGGTTCCACACCTAAGCACAATTAATACCTACCTTCACCTCAGGAGATGAAGTGCTAAAACTGTCGGAAGTCCATAATAATAGCATATTTGGGATGGACTCCCAACAGCTACGTGTTTGTTTGCTTCGTTATTGCGTTAATTCATGTAGGTAGTTGATATGGTGGAGAAATCAAAATCGAACTTCGCGCTATATTTTGGAAATCAATAATCGATGAATAACATTATCGGATACTCGACCACAGCCACATTTTCGTGGTATCGTGCACTCGGTTGCCATTCATCGGCATCGGAAATGAGATATCGCGCAGCCCTCGCTTCCACCACCATTAAAATTTATTATTTTGGGTGGTTTCAGGCGTCACTTTGTGGAAGCGATTCATGCTGAGATAGGAACACTTAGTTTTTCCACATAAAGCTTTGTTTGGAAAAAATAAGTGTTTCTATCTCAATCTGTTATTTCAACCCGTCCTCCATTAGTTATGCGCTAAATTTCTTCAAAGATGTTTCCTAGAAAGGTATCTTCGGTGCCTCGCAGCGCACAAATACCCTCGGAAACACACATCTTTTGGGGACGCAGCATTTGGTAAAACTTTTGCAATTTTCAAGAAGCCCTGGGGTGAGGGAAGGGACTGCCGGAAAAAAATTGGTCTCCCTATTAGGTATGTCATCGGATTAAAACTAATCGGGACGGATTTCGCTCAGCGCTCAACAAAATCAGATTTATTTGAGTATCTTAATGATTGCCGAGCCTGAATGGATTTTCTCTCCCCGTAGACTCCGTCAATATTATTGGCTGATTTTTTTGCAGAGCTACTGAGTTTACTACACTTTGGTGCCATTAGTGATGGCTCCTCTTTTCGCTCCCTTTATAAATATTTTTTTCCGCTGAAAAGTGACTCTTATTCATCAAATTATTTAAGCTAGCATGTATGCACCTGAATCTTCTAAATATACGGGTGGGAGATGTATGTAGCCAGGGACTCCTAAATAGTCATAAAAATGGCTATTAATATTATGGCTATTAATAATAGTAGTTGCATTCAATTTTGTTCTCAATCGGGGTGACGAAAACATCAGAATTTTACGTATAGTGGTAAAATAGTTGTTTACATGAAATGCTATTTAGTCTAAAATATTTTGGTACACATAGGACTTTCTTGATAAGCATCATCGTTTCTAGTTTGGTAGTTAATAACTTGCATTGGAAAATTCTGGACATACTGAAACTTTTGCACGCTCCAGCTCTGGACTCGTCTCCAAAACCCTAGAAGCAAGGAAGAAACGCAGATGTAACCTTGCGCCGACGGTGAAATCACATAAAATTATTAGCTATCTCAAAATTACTCTATGAACGTCCAATAAAATTATCACGGAAGTTATTAATTTTTAACATTTTATGTATATTATTTCTTCATTTAATTTTACTCTTTAAAAGAAATACGAGTTTTCATTAAAATATGATGATAGAAATTTGATTAAAATTTGTTTTATTCAGGCATTGTTTTTTTCACTTCAAGCTCGATCATTTAAAATTGGGTATAAGCGTAAAATAGTGATGGTATTTCGCCTTTTTTTAAGTAGATACGGGCGCCATGAAAGCCCATTGCTTTCCCCAATATATGTGTCAAAATTTAAATGGGTATTATGAGATTAAAATACCTCAATGCTGGGCTTCATAATTGAGCTTTAAAACTGCATCGCTTGCTTTCATAACAATTGGTAAAATCTTGTTGTAAATTTTTCATTTACGAAATAAAAATAGCTATGATGTTATAAACGGGTATCGACGATATTGCGTCAAATTGAATCCGAATTATCGGTCATTATATGCAATGCATTGCAATGAGATTTTTTTGGATGTGTTAATATTTATGTGTAATTCTGAATTACGTTTCCCTTCATTTACTAGCATGGACAGTCTTGATCTCTTACTGTGTATATTCCAGCAACATTAACTAGTTTTATATGTTATATGTATTATAGTAGTGTTTAAAATTAATACTTCTTCATGACTGTATCTACGTCTATAATTAATATGTGCGTAAAAACGCCATAGTTGTGAATAAATCATACGTGTTGAGACATTAATTGGGTCTTGCTATGAGGTTTTCATTTTCCAAGTGCTCTTTGTTCTTCATTATGTCTCTTGTGTAATAGAATACGTTCAAGAAAATTAATATTGTTCATTAACATCCACTGCAAATACAATTTTAGAGCATTAAGTGTATTAGTAACCGTTGTCCCGAGCTATTAGGTCATAAGATTAACAAATGCATCTGAAATCAGGGGCATCCAGTGTATTTGTGGTTTCTTTGTAAAACGATGACGTAGCAGTGGTGTAATGAGTATATCAAGAGAGTGACTAGAAGCCGAATAGTCATCGTGTTTTTTGTAGGAATGGTAATAGTAAAATATTGAGAGACAAAAGACTTATTCGCAATGGTGGAATCAAACGCGGCATGAATAAAGAGCATTAAAACGCGTCCAAATTGCCGATAGATTCCCTTGATCTATCGCCGGGAAACCGGGCCACATTTTTTTTGTGGACGTGAATTTCTCGGGTCCAGCGTGTTTTAGCTCGGCGTCCTCGCTGCCAACCTCGGCGTCCTCGGCCGACTCCACTCCGTCCCTTCGCCTCTCACCTGCTCCTTCCCGCTCTTCTTGTTGGAAATTTGGCAATACCGGCCGTCTTTAGGATCTAATTTCGCTCTAGAGCTTTTGGGATATTCTTGGGGCTCCTGATCCTAATATAGATTTTTTTATTTAGGACAGTGACCACGGGAAAGGTTGGCATGCTTTGTCTGTGGCGCTATTTTGTTCCTTCCCGGAATGGGTTGCCAGAACGCCTCATGATCCCATTTTTGCCAGCAATATTTTTAATTCCTCCGCCTCTAAGTATCCACTTAATATTGTTATGATTATTGCTGTCAATCTCCTTGCTTAAAATTATTCTAGCAACTTTTGATAATTTTTACACAAAAGTTTACTGGTTTACGTTTCTAAGCTAACCTGGTCCTAACTTGCGACAGTCTCTTGGATAGCAATCATTTTACAAAAGCGATCCTTTTGTTAAAGTCAGGAATTATTGGTATTTAATGTGTTTTCTACGGAAAAAATAATTCACCAATTTCACGTTTTTCTTGGTTACGTGCGTCGCTAAGCATCTAAGTGCTGGATTTTTTTTGCCGCTCCAACGACGGAGGCCAATTTGCGCCATGTCACGCATCATTCGGGATAAAATTAATTTATAAAACCTCATTCTCTTATCACTTGAAACGAAAGTTTTTAAACTGGAAAATAATGCCACAGTATCAGTCACTTCTAGCGCTCCCTTATTTGTTTGCTCGGGTATATTCTCTTCAGGCAGGGAAACAATTTATACACCAGAGCCACAGAATAACCCTTAGAATATAATTTTGAACCACTGATGAAAGGTCGGAAAACGTCAACTTATAAGACAATAATATAGCAAGTTTTCTTGCTCTAAATGGGAGACGGTGGAAAAGTACAATTATTTTTTCTTATGAGAGTTTTGAATAAATATTGGTACTGCCGCATAATATATTCAAGCATACCGATATTTTATGATTTAAATGTTGGTAAATGTTAAGTGAAAAGAAACTATCGCTAATTACGAAAAAAGATGCTCAAAAGCACTCCTATTTTACGTATTCAAGCGATGTATTATTAAAACACTTAAATATTTTCATTTTTAATAACATTGTAGGTCTAAAATATAGAGATTTCCTAACATATTTACGATGGCTCTACCATATGGTTTTGTGCGTTAAGACTAAGGAAACTTTGCGAGTGTTCGGATTCCGTGAATCGCGATGCCTGATCCCATAGATAAAAGATATTTTTATATATAAAGCCATTAAGAAGTTCCCTTTCTTGTTTAGTGTGGAGGTGAAGGTATATTTTACCAAAATTTGACCTAGATGATGTTCGTAGATTCAATTTGCTTTCCTAGTTGCGGACGGTGAAGGACTATTTACTCTCATACCATTACCATTTAGCGGTGATCCTAGGAACGAATGATGGATTTACGATAAAACTTTCTTTGAGATGGGGATTTTTGGATTAAATATCAAATGTATACTAAATTCATGAAGTAAATTCATTAAATTCATGAATTTTTGTATACACACACAGTGGCACGCTGGTGTCTTGTCAACAATTCGGCCCTTTTCTTATTTACTGGAAAGTTTCCTTTCGCGCCGCGAGTTTTAATGGTGAGTTTCCGTTGAGCTTAATGTGCGTCAAATTTGTCTATGGTTAATACAGGCAGGTAGCTTAGCTACCACACATAATAAAACAGAAAGCTGGAGGGAAAAGTAAAACTTCGTTATTTCACGTAATCCCATCAGCTCACGGTTGAAAACATTTTCTTTGAACAAGTGCGCCAGTACACGGCCGATGTTTCTTAACGGTGGTTTTTATATTTTATGCTACAATGCTCTTTTAAGAGCCATGCTCCGTGAAAAATATATTGGAATAATATTATTGCTATTATTTACGACCATCGTAAAACGGAGACCAGTAATTGGAAAATAAACGTCCACCCCGCCGCCATGCGCCGATAGCTTGACATGGCTGGTGATGATGACCTACTATGTCCGATGTCCACCTCTGGATGAATTTTACTATCCGACTTGTCTAGATGCTACTCTGAGGGAATGAATTGAATTATTCCTTGCTCGCAGTGCAATGGTCATGACTGCAGAGTTTACGGATGCTCTTTTCCTAGCTCACGTGTTAAAACTATTTAATATAAAATTATCTCTGTGTGAGGAAGATACGTACCTTTATATATGAATGCAGTGAATTGTATCCTAGGATACAATTATTATATATTTATATAGTTATAGATAACTCTCAGTCCATCCTTAAAACGTTCTTGTCGGCAGAGTGACCCAAACGAATGGGAAATACCAGTTGAATGGTGTCAAGAATTGAAGTAAAGCTCAATTCTGTTTATTCGAACTATCCCACGCTCCCGGAGTGGGGTGCAAGCAAGAGTTCACGAGTCATGATGGTATCTTAGGCTTAATTCATACTTTTAACATTGCAGTACGCCCCACAAATTAAATTTCGTCACCCCATGGCCAATGAATGAAGACGTTCCATTTTTTTTGACCATCTTATATCGTCCTAACTTACTTCTACTGCTATCTGAATTTGAGCCGACGCTCTTATCACGCTGAAACCTTAAACGTTACAATACGTAGCTCCACAGTCCGTAAAATGTTTCAGTGGTCAAAGAAGTGAACCTACAGTCAATTCCCAGGGCCGATTAATATCATAGAGACCTGATTGTCATCCGTGGGACGAAAATTTGAGCAACAGAATTTATTTACCCAGAAATCATAATCAACACTCCAAAATTAAAGCATGGTTTTTCATCATATTCAGTTTCATTATTCACGCATTTCATCGCAAATTATTATACACGTGTTACTAGCGTTCAACTATGGCATGCAAAGTTCGCTCATCCTACTCTAGACCCTTGCACCAGGCATCAGATGGTGTATATTTTGTCAGCAACCCTTTTTAAACAGTCAACAACAACCCTTTTAAACAATAAATAGGAATTTGACACTGGTTTTTATGGGATGCAAGTTTTCCCACGCTTCAAATCATCTCGCGCCGGGCACGCCTTTCAGTATTCATTAACCAATGGAAGCTTAAATGCCAACAAACTCGTCCTAGTGAAGTTAGCCAACTAATATTCCGGCCGTTGAGAAACTAGACTGATATGAAAGCATTCAGCTTAACAGACTTCGATTCTTTGTCTTCAAATTTTATATTATAAAAATCAGCCTTTTAATATTCTGCGAATTAAATGCGGTACTTTTATTTTCGCTGTGTATCCTTACAAAGTTATCAGGAAGATGAGTCGTTCAAACATTTATCATTGAAAGTTCTCGGTGTCCTGAACACTTATTAGCTTTCGTGTTGAGTCTACGCTGTAAAATTTGATGGCTAATAGTGACACTAATACTTTTTCAAGTGGTCCTTTCTTCATTTATTTGCTCACAAAACTTAATATTCAGATTTATTCGAGCTCGAATAATTGTTGTCATATAATAACAGTTATCCGGTAGGTCAATCGAATTCCGGGTAACTATTTTTCTCCAAATAGATAAGGTAATTGGAAAACGGTGAGGACATTGGGAGAAGGAAACATGACATTAGGAACAATAAGGCGTGTGTGTTTAACACGAAAACTGTCGTGATTTTTTTAGAAAATCCTCGAAATTAAACGTATATCCGGCATGCACGTACGCAGAAAGGGAATGTGAAAAATGTTCAATCCACCGAGTTAAATATATCCTTGCATTTTATACTCATGTAGCTAAGATTCTTATTAGGATTTTCGTTGAAGCCTTCCAAAAAAATTAATTGCAAGTTCCTGATTATTCTACATTATTAGTCGGGTATCCTTCATCAAGCTATTCAATGACTATATTAATTATTACTAATTTTATATTTCTCTGGTAGATATTCTGAGCTAAATTGACAAAAGTTCTAGTGAATTCTTGATATTGTGGACGAAGTAAGGCGTTTATCCCGCTTTTCTCCAGTTTTCAAATCGATCTTCATCAATACTTTGGCTTGTAACCGTAAGATAGTGAGTGGAAGCGGCTCGAGGTGAAGTTGGTGTTGAGGTAAAATATCAACTGATTTGGACCTTAATCGGACAAGAATTTGTTGGTTTTATGGAACTGATTAATATCTTGTGGCTTGTGGGGACCTATCTGTGTTACGCAAGAAATAAATCGAGTAATCAGTCATTATAGCAATGATAATCTAGGTAGCTGCTTAAATAATAGCATGTCATAGGTAACAGACATTACGTGTCAATGAACGTTGATGATAAGGTTGATTTCCAAGGAAGAACCCGAAAGCAAATTACTCTCAGCTCGCAACTGCTTATCTCTTTTTTAAGCATCCATTAAAACATAGCATATACCTATAGCATAGCAGTCTACGACTCACGTATCCCAGATTCTATTTTCTAAAGAAAATATTGATTTAAGAATAGGACATTAAATACGAATGTTTGAGGAGTTCAGCGGCGCTCTCGATGCAGCGTGGAATCACACATTTAAAGTAGAATGGAGAGAGTAGTACCTTTATATGATGGTTTATGAGGGACATGCTGTATTCATTAGGTACTCAGGCAATGTCACATGCGGGTTTCCAGAGGCAACACCCTGATTTAAACCCAGCACCGAGGTCAGAAGCCGAGGTCGTTAACCATTAGGTTACTCCTCTCCCCCCCCCCACTCCACTTCATATCTTGATATCTACCCAAATATTAGTTATTGTATTATTATATTAATATTAGATTTTGAGTAAAATAAAAAAGTAGTTTTGCAAAACGATATCTGGTAAACCAACAAAACTATGGCATCAAATAAACTCAAGGCTCAACCCTTACCTATATTTCCAGGTGCTGATCCAACCGCAAAATAAAGATGCTGTAACATTAAATGTGTAGGGTTATGGCATATTACATGATTTCAAATGTTTTACGAAAATAATCCTTTTGCTCGAAAGGAATTTTTTATCGGTTTAATTGTTAGGTAATTTTAGGGATAAAATATTGAATTTATAACTTTTTAATACGAAATCGAATTTAATACGAATCGGGCTTTACTTTGGAGTATCTGGAGTTTCACTGGGATATTTTTTATGAAAATACTTTCTTGCTGAAGTAGATCCGGAAATGATTAAGCTTGCTTGTTTTTACTTGATGTTGTTAATGAGGATAATGCCTAACTATTCATTGGCTGCTTATTATTTTCCAAAATATATCTGTTGCCAGTAACCAGACTCCCATTTGTTTGCCCAAAACACGAGATGGAATTAGAACCCGCGCCTAAAAGACGGAATGAGAACCCGGGCCTTTTAGGCGCGGGCTCTCATTCCGTTCTAATTCTTTCATACTCTTCTGTCTCTGCAAAGTTCTTTCGTCGCCATCACATCCTTTTATCATTTAATACATGCTTTTTTGTTGCTAGGGCTTAGCCAAATAAAAATAAATCTATATTTATAAAATTTACCTAAGTAACTAGGGTCCATATCGTGTCATTGTGAAGTCGGAAAGTTGTGCTTTGTAAATCGTGATAAGAATATGTTTACATTTACTGAGTTTTTTTTGCATTAGTATTATTCCGTTTCATCGTAATCAAGAGGACACATTGGCCCTGTTTAAAAAATTAATGTTATGTTGCATTTTAAATCTAGGGTTCGCGGGTTACCTGACAATTGAATTTTTCAGCGCGCAATGTTCACTATGTATGTCCATGCAAGAACTTCATCTTCAAAGTGTTATCATTGTGTATGTGTGTTGTAGGTATTTATATTTTTACTCTAGCTATATGTGCTTGCACCAATGTTTTCTGATGCCTCTCACTGAGCAAGCGATTGGTACTCCTCCTCCATCTAAGTTAAAATGAACTCTGGTAATTGAGAATGGTCGTGTTCAAGAAATAAATACATGAACCGGATTTAGGCTAGTGTTCTTCATGTGCTAAAATTGTGTCCCTTCTTCAAGTATATATGTATTTATATTTTGAGCATACTTTTCTCCAAGTAGCATAAGGACGTAATGTGATATTCGTGTGAAGCTTTAAACTGTAATTATTTCAGTTTTTATTCCAAGTCTCACTAGCTAGTGTATTTCCCCATTCAGATTTTTTTCTCCACGAAAGTATGTGGAAGGCCAATTTTTTAAAGTATTAGTGGTTAACATAACATTGATTGTATAGCTGTCGTCATAAGAATTTTAAGCGCACTATCAAAATGGATAAAATCGAAAAGAAGGCTTTGGTTCATGTCAGGGGCCAAGTATGGAGTTAGGAAACAGAGCATGGCGTAGAGAATTGTATTTATTACCACGTCTAATTCCCATACCTCTTGACGAGAAAACTGTCCTTGTTAGCCTGGGAGATAGTGCACCCTTCACGCGTTCGAGTGTGAAAGTACGTCTGGGGGTGTCGATTCAAGAAGAATTTTTTGGAGATGAGGTATCCTTAGTTGCCTCAACCGTGCCGGCTTATCACATTTAGGAAAAACATCAGTGTATGAAAATTATAAACAACAGGTGTCTTTATTCCCGGGAGTCTGCAGGCTCCCATGCCCTCTGAAGGATGCGGCATGGGTATGAGCAGGCCTACTTACCCACAGCGATTATTGTTCTCTGAAAATCTTTACCTTCTCGCGAACTATCGGAGAAGAGGCTTTACAAAAACTTCCCTCAATTCAACCAAATTGTTGATTTCCTTTATTGTTGCCGTAGCAACCCAAACTTCTTTCAGAAGTGGCAAAGAGAACATTCCATTTTTATCAGCTGTCTTAAGGAAACGGGCTCAATTTTCATCGAGCCATTTAATAAGATGTGTGATGGTACGGCTTTTAGGACTCTCTCTAATCGCGTGGGTATCTATACATTGTTACAATTGAGCAATATTCATTTTTTTATTTTGCTGTGCCTATTAATATAATTGGGCAATGTGGTTAGGATACAAGAAGAAAAATCGCATTAGTTAAAAAAGCTCCTACAAAGTTGAAAGAATTAATAACATGCAACTTAGGCAAGGATGTAATGAAAAGTCTAGTGAAGATGTTGATAATGGAGTATAGTTTTGTATGGCTCGGAAACTTGGGTCATTCAGGCAAGATGACAAGCATGAGATGAAGGTTTTTGAATGTGGGTATGGAGAAGGAATGGAGTGGAGGAAAAGAGAAATATTAATAGATGGATAGGAAAACCAGCAAAGAAGTTTTGGGCATGGAATAGGAGGAAAGAAGACTCATGGGAGAAATCCAAAGAAGACAGGAAAAGTGGATGCAGGGCTTGCTGAGTGGCAATGGATTGTTGCAGACTGTGATAGATGGGAGAATGTTTGGTAAGCAAGGTATAGGGTGGAAAAGATTAGGCATGTTGGATGGAATGAAGGATGGCAGAAAATATATGGAAATGAAGAATGCATTATTGTAGTGTGGGTTGCTGAGATGTTAGTTTCGTGTGTCCATGAGAAGCCTATCCAGCCCAGTAGATTACTGTTAATAATCCCTGTTACTCATTCATACTTCAGCTTCTGATTATCGTCAGTCACATTCTGATCAAGCCACTACTTCCTGAGTATGTCCAAAATATCTTCATCTTGATAGTCTTTTGCTGTTTTAATTTTTTATGCATTCAATGGTCTGGAAAACTTTTTCCTGTTTAACTTCATATGGAGATTTTTTTATTTTCCTTAGGATTATGGTACCTAAGTCTAAATAAGGAGATAACCTGAATGAGGGGAGAAAATTTTGGGTATTTTGGCCATCATTTTTATAATCTATGCTGATGCCTTATAAAAATTTCCATCAAAGCAACTGTCGATAGTTTATTAGTATACCATCCTCTTGATTAGTAAGTAGGCTATGACTATTTAACACTTAAAAGACTGGTTTAATCCTAGATGTGGCTCTCAGTGGCCAGTCATTTAAATAATGGCCATGTTTCAATTGGATTGCATCGTGTCAGTAAATGTTGAAAAACTTAAAAACTCATGATCATGCCTTGATAATCATCAGAAGGACTTCTCGAGTGTAAGAAAAATATTTTCTTTATTGACCCAATGAAAATGATTTTAAGTTTATTTATAACAATAACTGTCTTAGTGATTTCTTTAGGGTCCACACTGCCACTGACAAAAGCATTTAATGGTCCCTTTAGGAACCCCACGGATGATAAAGGCTAAAAAACTAAAAGAGGATACCTTGTAGCTTAATGAATCATTGAATAAGCACTTGAAAAGTGAAGGTTACACTTTAAAAGAGTGGAATGGCTTATGTGAGATTTATTAAATATGGTCCGCAACTCGAGGTTTTTTTTTAATTCTTGATCTTTAACTGTTTACATTTAATTTGCAGGTTAAACCGGAACAATGGCGACGATTGATGGTAGACCAGCGCAATATGGAATCAGTCTCAAGCAGTTACGGGACCTTATGGAGCACAGGGGAAGGGAGGGGATCGCGAAAGCAGACGAATACGGAGGAGTGCAAGAAGTTTGTAAAAAATTGTACACATCACCTAGTGAAGGTTGGTGTGATATTTAAATAAAAAAATTCATATCTAACTATTGAAAATGCTTTTAAATATTTTAAATAATACATAGGTGAATTAATGTGTCATGTTAAACAGGATATAATGGATCATTGTTCCTAGTTGATAAACTTGTATTAGAAGTCCTATTGATTCTTTCTTTGATGTGACATTTGAAATTATTGGCAATCTCACCATCATTAATGGTGGATTTAAGGAAGTGCTTATGATACTTATCTTTTCATTTCAGGTTTAAGTGGGAATGCTGTAGATATAGAACATAGAAGGGAAACTTTTGGTTCAAATATTATACCACCAAAACCACCAAAAACTTTTTTGCAACTAGTTTGGGAAGCTTTACAAGATGTTACATTAATAATTCTTGAAATTGCTGCCCTGGTTTCATTAGGATTGTCATTTTACCAGCCAGCAGATGAGGAAAATGGTAATTATTTCACTCTTTTGTAATATTTGCAAGCCCTACAATCTTAGGGTTTCTTTAGCAAGTAAAAAAAATCTCTTTTCCATGCTAATTTACTTGCATTTCACTTTGGAGTGCATTGTAATAGTTTTACAGTATTATGTTGTATGCATAATTTTAATGTTTCACATTATGTGATGAGATTGCATCTAAATTCTAGTTGTTTTAAGTGCATTTTTGTTCTGCTATGATTTCAGTGTATGACTTGCCGTCTCTTAGTATGATGCCTTATTTAAGGAGACATTTAGCGATCAGTGGCTATATTGTAGGCATTATTTAAAAAATATCAATTTTTAAATTCAACTTTGGCTATAGAGAAAAACAACAACTTTTGATTATGCATTTACTCTATATTTGCAGTTTTATCAAAATATACCTATATTCAACAGTGTAAAAATTCATAACGTCAAAAATGTACTCCCATATATTTTTGTTTGTTTTTTTGGTCTCAGAAGCATAGTTGCAGTCATTTTCTTTTTTGTGATGTAGCTATTTTGATCAACTATGACCTTTAAAGTATTATTAAAGCCCTATTTTATAACCCTAGTGGCGGACAAAATGATTTCTAGTAAGGGGCCATTTTTTGTACGTATGATTTTGTACTAATGAATTAACAATGGCAGTTAAGGATGGGCTATCTAATGGTTGATGGATAGTATATGGAGAGTGATGTATCCCCTAGCCATTGATGATCCATTTACTTTAATGAGTGCTCTTAACACTTGTGAGTGAATTGGGACATAGGTTATCTCTTCTGTCCTCTTTTGAAGATTTTTTTAAAGGGAGTTGGGGACTTAAAATGGAGGAAAATTCAGATGTGAGGGATAGGGGAATTATTTTAGCTCTTATTTACGTTCACTTGCCCCCCATCATTTGGTTATGCTGTACATATTTATTGAGCCACAAAAATCATAATTTATTGCATTGATCCTTGAATGATATCATACCAGAATGCTCTCTCAGTAAAAAAATATTTTTGAAATGCTGTTTCCCGGTTGAGTCATTGTGTTTAGTGGCATTACTCTGAGGTTTCTTGGGTAGTTTGTAAAAAAATATTTAAATTCACTAAGTCCATGGCTAATACTTGGTCAAGTGTAAACCTATTAATTTTAAATATTGTGTTAGCATTGAATATATTTGTTTCCTACCATATTGATAAGATAAATCTCTAATTGTGGATATGTTGCTCATCAGAAAAATAGAGTATTTCAAATGCTTTCCAATGTATTTTTCCTGTGTCACTATCAAACAAAACACATTGCTCCTTCTGAACAGTGTTTAATTGACAAATTCAAATGCTGTGTGGAAGTGACAGTGTGTTTAATTTGATAGTGATAATGCTGCCCTTCCAATCATGTGAGAATCCATCAATTTAATTTTGCCTAAGTTAATGAATTTTTTATGGGTATCAGCGGATGATTTGTTTGCAGGCATATCATTTTCATTGATATTTTAAAGTCCTTTCTGAGATGAACCCTTCCCCATTTCAGTAAAAGCTGTTATAAATTTAAACCAGAAGTCATATTCCTCCTCAGGTGCAGATTCTTGGGCAAAAGTATGCCCTTTTACTAGGCTTCTTCTTTGTATAGTTAATCTAAACTTGACTTATAGACATTAATTATGCTTCACACAAAAATATTGATAGATTCTTTCCTCATTGAAAGTTACAAAATGCCACCGCAGTACTGGGGAGTTTTTTCCCACTATGTTGAGTTGTTTCAACTACCCAACCTTGGTGATTGTAATCACACAGCATTTAAATAGTCCATTAATTACGAAAGAGAAATAATGTTCTGACCATGCAGTGTGATCATACATGACTAATGTTGTTGTTTTTATAACAAAACTTTCTCTAACATTCTCTGGGATGTTGTCTACAATTGATAGGGTCGATAATCAATCATAATGAGTAGTATATTAATAAATCTGGTCACTTCTAAGTTATAGCTGGACCCTGCCATGGTAGAGCTAGTGTCACTGTGTGAACTAACATTATATTGCTATTACTATTAATAGCCACTTTTTTCATGATGGTAAAATTCATATAATAACTAGTGTATTTTTTCAAACTAAACGAATATGGATAAAGTTATATTACAAAACCTGCTTTTAAGAGTTTCCTCAAAGCCTGTGGAAGACACTTAATTTTAAATGGTTGATTATAAAATAAATACTAGCTTTTATGAAATTAAGATAGCTTTCATTCAGTCTGTGAAATGTGCTTTTCACCTACTCTAACTCACAGGAAAGTATTATGCTGTTCAAATGTAAAAGGGGAGCATAGAAAAGGGGGCTTTAGAGATATAATATGTATGATTCATACCAGGAAACTTCAGTTTTTCATGACTAATGTGCTGCTTTTTCTGCCTGAATTATACATTTCAATTGCACTATCCATAAGTGAAGTGAAAACATATTTAATTAGAACTTGTTTTAGGCATGTATATTCAAATTGCACAAGTTTTGAAAGTTATGATGCCATGTTTCAAAAATCAGAATTGTTGTGTTTCATGATACTCTTTCAGTGTTTTCTATTGTTATATCTTGAATGTATGTTATTTAATTTGTTTTACTCTCTTGTACTAATTTTCTTTTTATTATTCCACATTTTTATTTGGACACACATGAAGAAGGTAAATGACTTATTAATTTCGGTAGAACTCTTAGAGTAATGCTTCCTTAAAATGATCTGACTAACATTTCTTCAATGCAAATAGTGCTCATTTT
>LYUA01000312.1:491313-506730 GCA_002093875.1 Calopteryx splendens
TCGAGGAATTTTCGACATACACGGTTTTCGACTTACACGGAAATTTTTGGAACGAATTAACCGTATGTGTCAGGGACTTACTGTAGTGTGTTATCCATTCACCATAAATCTCTTTCCTTTTTCAAGTTTCGTTTTATTTTCTAATCTGTCATCAGCGTTCTTCTTACTTTCTGGAGATCTTGATGATATATAAGATTCTCGTTCAAGGAAATACCTAATTCTTGCCTCATTATTTCATCCCAAGGGAATTAATGGTGAATGTAAATGGCAGCTTTTTATCACAAGTTTACTCTTCTTAAATTAACTTCATAACCCTCTCATTTTGTACACTTCCTGCACTTGTGCTAGTGAATTCAGTAATCCCCATGAATTTGTGATCAAGAAAATTAGATGGTAGCATGAAGACCCATTGTTTGAGATTATTTTTAAAAGAATATCACAGAGCAGTGTACTAGGTATTCGTATTTGTAACTAAAATATTAGGGGTGTGCAAAGCAGGATCTTTTCCAACAAATAGAATATTAAATAGTTCCTGATAAGTTAATAATTAATTAATTAATCATATCAGCTTATTATTTTCCTCATGATGAGTAAAGATCATCATTTAATCACCTTATCCCTTGTGAATGTTATAGGTATGTGAAAAAATATTGTCATGGTTAAGTCAATAATTATTATTATTAGTAATCTACTGGTTAAGGTAGATTGTTAATGAGATTCTTCTAGGTCTTGAAAGACCCAACCTTAAGTGCGAGTCTAAATTTTTTGTGCAGTCACGCTGGGGCTGGTGCTTGCCGGTAGAGCCAACCATCAAATCACGTGGCAACACTTTTAAGCTGAGCAATTATTCTTCATATCCGTTTCCTAATTGCGTCAATAACTTTTATAAAAGATTTATCGTGCATGCAGTGCGATTTTCAGTATATCTCCATTAGGTACTTACCTATCTGAAATTACTCAAAATTATATCTACCTACTGCAGCTTTTTCAGAAGCAACACACAGATAATAAAAGTGAATGTATTCTCTGTGCAGCCCGAAAATATCAATGGAAGTATTAGATAATTTGCTATCAGTCACGGGCAGATCACTAGAGCTGCAAACTTGTGAGATAATCTAGTCATTCCACTCTTCTGTGCTTGGCATTATATGCTAACGCTGACATAATTTCAATTTTTTTGGCTGGAAAAGGAAATCATGAATGTTTACATCCATGCAACCAGATTTATAAAGTCATTTGAAACTTTTTCAACATGATTCGATTTGTTAGAATTTTGGCTGATTCGCTTTGATGCTGTTAATAATGAAACTTTGTGCACCCCTATAAAATATGCAAATATTTATGCAATATTCAACATTAGTTGGCTTACTACCTCCATTGACTCAGTCCATTAAAAAGTGGTAGTTAATCCTAATTATGCATTGGGTACTTGAAAAAAGTTAGTGCCATGCCCAAAATCTTTGGTCATCTCAAGTGAATTTCTGATAGGCATTGTTATCTTCAAGACATGATGATTCTCTGTTTCCAGAAGTCATGTAAACACATGCCTTTGAAGTATTGAGCAATTATAGTGGCCACATGTATGAAAGAAGGTACCTATTCTTGAACCCTGGAAGAAGCAGCCTACAGTTCTGTTCTGAGCTTTCATAATAGTCTTCTGAATTTGCAGTTTTGTTTTCCTCTTTCAAATGATGAATTTCATCTCCCATACTTGTAATACTCTTGTAAAGGGGTTTGAAAAACTTTCCTCATGAAATATATTACTGTTCTTTCATGCGGCTCTCTAGTTTTTTCTTTCTGCATCATATTTTTCTGTGTCCAATTGTATTATGTTGTGTGTGATGTAAAATTTTGGCTTTCAAGGCATAAAAATTATCAGATAATTTTTGGATTTTCAAGCAATTTAATATGATAAAAAACTCATTTTATATTTTTTGGTAAATATCTGTTTGTATGCTACCAGAACTGACTTTGTGTAAAAATTTCTGATTGTCAGTGTGCTTTGCTATTATGATCACCCAAAACTTGGTTATGTTGTAAATAAATGCTTCAGTTGTACTGCAATTTCTGTTGCAGTTCAATGTCACTGATGCAATTATGTATGTTGTTTGTGTATTATTATAATATGTGTTTACAACTATAAGGTTGAATATATGTTTTATTAACATGAATTGATTTATGCCCCCAAGGTAGTAATATGTGAGAAAAACCACTCATCATAATCATTTTTTACTGACTGAGTAAAAATATTTCTTGATCATTTTATGTAAATCTATTGTAGCTGATGTCAAAATGAAGTGAATTTTTCAAAGATTATTACTCTAAAGAAGTCTTACCTTGATGAATTGATTTAAAATATTTCTTTAAATGATCTCCATTCCCTTTTAAATTATTAAACATTTTAGAATTGTGTATTTTGAGAAAAATGAGGGATGTGCTTAGATCTTGCCGTTCTGTATAAATGCATTCATATTTTGAGGTCTATCTGCCTTCAAACAAAAATTCAGTGGTTTTTTTTTAAACCACCCATTTTGCAGTTTCCCAGAGTGTTGTACATATTCTGTAAAATTATGATTACACACATACACTACTGGTACACACAACTTCTACAAGAAATTTAACCAATTACTTCTTTAATTTTCAGCGGAAGAGGAAGATGGAAATCATGGCTGGATAGAAGGGCTGGCAATCCTTATTTCTGTTATTGTAGTTGTGCTTGTTACAGCCTTTAATGATTACACAAAGGAGAGACAATTTAGAGGTTTACAAAGTAGAATTGAAGGTGAACATAAATTTTCTGTGATCCGAGGTGGTGAAGTGAAACAGATAGCGGTGGGTGACATTGTTGTTGGTGACATATGTCAGGTTAGTATGATTCTCATGATGTATTTTATACAGATTTCAAGGGTATGTAAAAATGTAATTAATTTGTTGATTGAAGATCAAATATGGAGACCTTTTGCCTGCTGATGGAGTGTTAATCCAAAGTAATGATCTTAAAGTAGATGAATCATCACTCACTGGGGAATCAGATCATGTAAAAAAGGGAGAGTCATTTGATCCCATGGTTTTGTCTGGTGAGTTGTTCTTCTGTCATTCTACTTTAGAGTATTATAATATCTGTTTCTATTCTAAAGCATTCATGATGTATTTTTCCAATAGGAACACATGTAATGGAAGGAAGTGGAAAAATGCTTGTAACTGCCGTAGGAGTCAATTCACAAGCTGGTATAATATTAACATTATTAGGTGCAGCACAAAATCAGCATGAAGCTGAAATGAAACAGAAGAAGAAAGGTAAAGTGACCACAAAAATTGCTAAGGCATGATGTGTATATTTTTGGCTTTACCCTTTATTTAGTGATTGTTGATACATTGCATGGTTGCTAACTGAGGTACATTATATGTACAATTTTTATGTTCCCTTTAGTTTTCAATTATGTATTTTTTTACCAACAATGTTTGGAGCACCCTTTTTATACCACAGTTCCCAAACACTTATTTCTTAAAATCATTCATTGTTTAATTGTCATGATATGAGCATTTGTAATCATAAACATAAAAAATTTCAATCATATATTCTAGTTTTGCTATGTACCCCTGACTCCCACTGTCTTTAAAAATGCTTGTTTCACTCTGTATATTAGTAATGTTTCCTAAATTTTATTTAATTAATGATTTGATATTAATTAAATTACATGGGTGCCTCAGGTATTCTTTGGCTGGAAATAAAGTGAAGCAAGTATTTTGTTACTTTATGTATCTAAGTTTGTGACACTAATGTATTTCCTTTTGCATGCTCTCCTCTGCAGAAGCTAAAAAGCAACGGAAGAAGAAGAGCTTGACAGGTGATTCCCCTTTTGTTACCTCTTGCATCCCTTGCATGTTATTGTTAACTTTGTGGACTGTTCTTAAACTGTGCACTTGGTGATTGTTTATTTGATTAAGTAGGTACCTACTTTATAACCCAGAGTAGCCCACCATTGCTAATGTTTGATGTTGCTCAGTGAAGAACACTTCTTTTAATATATGCTTTTTGGTTTGGCCTTGTGGCAGCATCTGTTGATCACTTGGCATATTGTTAGTTCAAGAAAAATGTGTTTTATTAAATTTAGACAAGGACACTAATTAGATCAGTATTGAAGTAAATTGGTAGCATTTCAGTAAACATTTCAAAACACTTTCAAATGCTGACCAAGGAATGTAATCCATATTGTTAAAATACTCTTTCTATGTTTAAATTATTGAAAAAATGCTTACCTATCTTCATTAGCTTAACAATAAAAACTATTTAGATTGCATAGCATTTATCTCCTGTGAAAAGTATGCAGTGCAAAATAAACTAGGCTTGTCTTTCCTTAGTGGTATACATACACTATTTTGCAATAATTTAGTGGTGTGTAATATTTTGTCTTATAACATTCTTCCTATTCAACATTTTTCACAACTAAAAGTATTGCTGATTAATTATGGATACATTTATTTTGCTACAAACTGAACAAATTATTTATAAAAAATTGGATATTTTATGGATGTTTTTGCTATAAGCTACTATTTTGCTTTACCTACATAATATAGTAAAAATTTCCATGGACTCAACAAAATATGTGTGATTCAAATGGGAAAAAAATGTAAATTTTTAATTTAAAGTGGCTGTAAAGCCTGCATCTTTATTATTGTCCATCTCTTTGAGTTTCTAAACTTAATGCATAAATTCATTGAGTAAATACACAAAGAACTCTCTCTGCATATACCACTTCGGAGTTTACTTAGTTTGGAATTATTTCACCAAGGGTTATTATCATAATTTCTTATATGGCAGCTAGAAGGTCTTCATTTGACCCACTATCAGCATGGACATATTGGTGTGCATGAGGAGCCCAGAATGTCTTGGAATGAGATTCTTAGAAAGTTGCTCACTGTGCTGAGGAAGGTTAAGGTGTAGGTCTCATAGATAGAACCAGGGGGGAGCATAGTAGCCATGGCAGGCAGTGTGAAGTATATGGAAAGGTGAGTGAGGGACAGAGAAGTGAAGGCAGGCAGTCCAATGTGATTTAAGGTCGATCATGGTTGGAATTTCTTCCAATCCCAACTGGAGAAAAGATGAAACAAGAATATAGATAACCTCATTTTCTTTTTAAATGAAATAGTTTGGTGGCACCAAGTCTTTGTTTGTTAGTCTAGATATGGAAGGGATGTTTTTTTCACTTTGGTCGTAACTGGGCCACTGATGTTCTAATTGAAATTTAAATTACCTAAATTGTGATTTTTACTGTAGATGTCAATTTCCCTTTTATTATTTGAATACATTAGCTGAATTGACAGTTTTTTAACCACCCAAGTGGCATGTGAAAACATTTTTGAAATACTTCATTCTGTGGCATAAATAACAGTTCAGGTGCCCCATGGAGCCTTGTCAAATAATGGTTGGGCTTACAATATTTATCTAGTAAATCATAACTACTTTCGGTCTTCAAGTAACATGCACAGTTTTTATAGAATATTCAAAGTAAGGTTTTGTTACAACACAATAATCCAAAAGTAAATATTTTTTTAAATGTGAAAAATGTATTTTTTATATTTTATTATTGTTTTAGTTTTTTCTTCTATTTTTAAAGATACATATTTGTGAATATCTACAATTTCATATGGTTATTACTATACAGATACTCTGCAACCATGATGAGAGTCAAAAGTAACAGCCTATGAGCATATTATAAATCAAATTATAGATGTTTAAATGATAATTATGTACTACTTTTAACACTTCAGTTTAGATAACTGGATGGTGTATACATTCCTTGTTATTTTTTTCCTTTATTAGTCCCTTTCTGCCAAGTTTTAAACACACCCTAATGAAAAAGCAGTTGAAAAACTCTGGCCAGATTTGAATTTCCAGCGTAATCTTAGTTTAAAACTTTGAATGGAAGTAGTGACCTCAAAATTTATTTTATAAAATTCTAAAAAACATCATTGGGTTTTCCCCAGATGGTCACCGAATGGCTTAATAGTCCTATGAAATTTCCAAACTTTGGGAATAAGGACCACCCTATTGTCCATGCATGAGTTTTTGATTAGACAAAAAAATCCAGAATATCTTCCATATAATTACCTACATGAAAAAATGTTGTATATTCCTTAGAATATGGCATGGGTGAGGTATTTTATTTTTAATGGGGAAGAAATTTCTTAACCTAGCAACAAAAGCAAAACCACAATAATCAACTCGAAGAATTTGGTTTGATAGATGAGGGTATAGCTAGGCTAATACTAACCAGTTGGTAACCCAACACTACCCATTGGACATCCACACCCATAAAAAGCAAAGAAAACCTAAATTCAATTTTGAAAGTAATTGCACTGGGTGAATAAAAGAATAATAGTGTATATATATTTCATGGACAAACATTTTTTCTGGGCTTGGGTTCAAATCCTATCTCTGAAGTCTGTAGTTGAAGAAGTGGAGCAATGAGGAATCACTAAGCCATAGCAATCCACCATCATGGATGGCTCTCTTTAGTTCTAAAAAGTACAAAAAGCAATATGATGCTGAAGGAACACCATGACACGCTGCCATTGTAGACCTATCTCTATCCCTTACCCCCCTCTTACCGGAGATGCCATCCATTCAACGCCATGGAAATAAGTAATGCTGTCACCCGTGTGATGGGAGGGAACTAAACAATTGCCTATAAATTTTATTTTGTTATTCATGAACCATGAAGTTTTCAAATGTTTAGTCAGTCAGGTACCATAGAAATTCACACGTTCTTTTGTGAAGTACCACTTATTATTTGATCCTCCTTAGCGAAAAAGCAAAATTGCAAATGCTTGCAGTGTATTAACCAAGTATATCACATTGAAAATGTCCATTTAATCCTCAAAATGTTTTTGTCTGTCACTGTTACTTTTATAAGAAGCATTTACATTAATTAGTTATGGTCAATTTAAAATAAATTTTATTTATACATTTAATTCATCACCATTTTCAGTATCTTGCTAACTAACTCTCTATTAGGATTTCTTGTGCATATAGTATGTGGATGAAAAAGAAATAATGATATGTGTTTCTAAAGGTATACATAGATAAAAATATGTTAATATGACAGATAAAATCTCAAGCTCACTACTCTTCAGCTTGTCTTGTTTCTCATCATTCTTCATCCTTCTGGCTGGGTTCTTGATGAGTACAACGTGATTTTGGTCAAAACATGACACCTTTGGTCATGCCCAACCATCATGAGGAGCACCCGTAGGACCACTCAGAAAGTGAAAGACCCGTGGCAAAAATAATTCCAAAATAATTCCTTTTGATGCTAGCTGGTCAAAGTGAGAAATTTCTGAACTACATCAATTTATATTGCATTTTTGGTGTCAGCAGTGAGCGCTTTATATGTGTAATTACTTTATGACTAAATGTAATACTGATTAATTTGTTAAATTCAATTAGTTAAAATATTTTAAGTTTATTTTAATGAGTGGACGGGTAATAAATGTGGTACTGACTATGAAGTACATTTTGTTAACATTTAATGATCAAAAATATTTTATTCATTTTAAATTAATAATTACTAAGACAATATCTAAATGAAAACATTACATTTGATAAAGCTAGTTCTGTTTGATTTGCTGCTCTGGTAAGGTTTGTTGATTCCACAGTACCTTTCAATCTTTACAATAAATAGATATTCTTGGCTAAAAAATATTTGTCTTTGCTATGCTGAGAAGCAGACAAAAAGTTGACAAACCTATTAAAGTTGATATTAGCATGGTATGATCCATGTCGAAATAAAAAAATAACTTAGTTGTGTGAATGCTTTAAATAATGTATTTGTATGTATTTTATATATATGTATATATACATACATATATAAATATAATTAAGCTCTTTTCCTACTTAATTTTTAAATAACTTTAATTTGGATTTTATGTGCTTATTTAATGATAAATAACGTAGTTAAATTAATAAATCATTATTCTAAACTTCATAATGAACTACAGGTACGGAGGATAATATTCAATAATGTTACACTTTTGATTATCAAGTAATTCAAACTGCGCAAATTAAATAATAAAAGTATGTCATTATTTACTCAAAAAATAAAACATCCATTTGATCCCAGGAACTGAAGTCTATACAGGTGAGAGAATTTTTGCTTATAATCACTAAGGCTGAATAAACAAGCTTTTAAAGCAAAATCTAATGAACAAATAATGTTATTTAGTCTGAGCATATTGCTTCTATTGCAATCTGCTTAACATTTCCGATTAACACTCTTGATTCTTGTCAAAATACTTAAAAGGCATATTTAGAGCAGTGCTTTTGATCATGTCTAATAAATTACAGTAGGTATTTGTCTGTTGTAATAGCTAAAGTCTAAATAATAAAGTATGTATCAATGATTTCACTTACAGGAGAAGATGAGCCTCCGATGACAGGCAACAGTCATGTTACAGCACCTGCAGCTGATCAAGGAATTAAAGGTGCTGAACCAGAAAGCTCTGCTGGTGCAAGTCACCATGAGGGCCACAAAAAAGAAAAGTCAGTTTTACAAGCCAAACTGACAAAATTAGCCATTCAAATAGGTTATGCAGGTCAGTATTTTGTTTACTTTTTAATATATGGAAGTTTTTCTGATAAAAAGTTTTAAAATTTCTCTTCCTGGAATTGTATTGTTAAAATTCTGCTGCAGTATAGCATGGAATCGATTCATCAGGCTGTCCACCAGTGTATCATCTCAACATCACATCTGTGATCTTAAGATGATACATATTTTGACAGATATAGCAGGCACCATAACCCCCACACGTGTTCCATAGGCTTAGCTAAAGTATTGGAATATTATTTCTGGTGATGTCAAATTTCTGTCTTGTAAACCAAAAATTCGAGGGTTCAACTTCCCAAATAAACTTAAAAGTATTAGGTCCCATAGGAAACTTTTTTTAAGATTAAAAAATTCTGTCTAAAAAAGTATGGTGGCAGGTTAAAGAAGAGAGGAGGATGAAGGGTAAGAAGGAAGAGGGAGCATGAGGGAAGAAGAGCAGATATAGATGGGTTGCTCTCGTTTGTTTAGGACTGTGTTATCATGGAAGGGGTGGCAGTTAGAAGGAGCAGCGTGGAAGTGCAGTTTTTCTCCTGAAATCGCATCTTGCTATTCTTACACACACATATCCATGTGCATATTGTTATTCCTGCTGAAGCTAGCAAGAAATTATTAAATGTTGCTCTTATACCATGTGGAAATACTGTTATATAACAATTCCCTACAATATTATCCTTCTAATTGTTAAGTATCCCCTGTGTATCACAAAACTAGTTGTAGATTTTGCTGGGTTCTGATTTGCTATTTTATATAATGTGCCCCCCCCCCACACTTGGTGCAAATAACATGCAGGATTTGTCGTCGAGACAATTGTAAACGCTAGATCTCAAAAATTAAATTATTTCTGACTAAATTTGAAAAATCTTGAATAAATACAATTTTTTAATCCACTTATATAATTTATGTGCATTGAATAGAAGTTTGGCATGTACTAGTTACATTTTCTAGTATCAAGGGTTTCTTTTGATATTACTTTTGTCTGTAGTAATAATAATTTCATTAGCTCCATATATAAGTTAGTTGATCCAGACTTCATTTTGTTATAAACGTTAGAGCAGAAAGATTATTTCAGTTGGTGTTTCTTTTGCACCAGAAATAATTTTCAGAGGCATATTTTTTATGAAAGCAATGCTAAAGCTATTACCTAATAGTCAGCTAACATTTTTCTGTATTGTTTCTTTTTTCAGGTTCCACAATCGCTGTATTGACTGTAGTGATTTTGGTTATACAATTTTGTGTAAAAACTTTTGTTTTGGAACAAAACAGTTGGAAAAATTCTTATGCCAATGAATTGGTCCGTCACTTGATTATTGGTGTGACTGTTTTAGTGGTCGCTGTTCCTGAAGGTCTTCCTCTTGCTGTTACTCTTTCTTTGGCATACTCTGTAAAGGTAATAATTAGCTATGAAGGTGTTCCTTTGATATTTCTTTTAATTGTATGATACAATGATCATTTGAACTTGATTGCTTATTTATATTTGTACTGCAAGTCATTTGGTAATTTATTTTGAAATCCATGGTGTCATCTCAGCAAGTTTCTTTATAATCTATTCATGTGTATTTCAATGACAGTTGATGAATGGCTTTACTATTACTATTTTATCCAGTGTCACTGGAATGAAACATAATTATTATAATTTAACATCATAAATAGTATAAACTCAGGTTTCTTTTACTGATTTATCAGAGAGAGAAAGAGACCTCTCAGAATACATTTGATAATGCTAATGGAAATTTTACCTCAGTGTTTGGAATAATGTTGCACATTTTATGCATGGAAACATTATGCAATGAAAATTAACCTTATCTAAAATTGCAGGACTAATTACTAGGCCAGTTTTATCTTTATATTATTAATGAATATGATACACAAAATGACAAATTAATTGAAAAAAATTAATTTACTAAATATATGTTTATGATAAACTCCACCTTGCTCATTTCAGGATGTTTCATACTTATTCTCGTGAGTTACTTTACTGTTTTTAATTTGTAATGCTTGCTCCTTTAACTATTTGAAGTAGATATATTCACACACTGTTTACTAGTGCAGCCCATGAAGTTTTAAAAGAATACAAATGAAAACAAGGGGGTTAGCTATAGTATGGTATTAAGTATAATGCATTTTTTTATCATAGTACATGACATTGGAATGAAGTCAAGAATGAAAATAAATGAAAGGCTTTAAAGTTTTTTACTATATATCATGCAAGTAATAATAAATCAATCATAGATTGAGCTTTATACGAGGGCAATATATAAAGTTCAATGAGTTTCAAAATAAAAACTGTGTAAATCATTGTTAGGTGATGTTTTTTTTTTATTTTGTATGACACGTATATTTATTCATTTTCCACATGATAACCATCAATGGTCAAAAATTTGTCATAGCAGATCCAATTTTTTGATTCCATCTGGATTGCACTCTCCCACCAGATTCTGCAACCACTTTGTCACATTAACTCTTTTAGTGCCAGCCTTCATTAGCTGATATGTATTTGCAAAAAATGCCAGGGCATTTTTGATGAATTTGTACGTTCGCTCATACAAATTTATTTAAAATCTAATATCCATGTGTTGATGCCAATTTTTTTATTTAAACTCTAAACACTTATAGAATAAGTAAAAAAATATTATGCATGCATATATATTTTTCATACTAGTATGTATAAAACAATTTTTAATGGCCTCACAAAAACTAGCGGGTCGATAGATCTGCCAGTGGCATTTTTCACACGTACCCCAAGGGCTGATTAACCTTATTCTCATCTGAAAAGTGTTGACTTCCCAAAAATGTTTTCAATCATAAAAACAAGTGCAAGTCACTGGGAGATGGGTCCTGTCTGTACGGGGAATGGTCGAAACCTCCCACTTGTCTGCTTTGCCTCATGAGGACGAGCATTGTTGTGGTGAGGAGCAACACACCCTTACTCAATAATCACCACCTATTCTTTTGGATAGCTATTCGCAGCTTCTGCTATGTTTCACAACGTGCATCTGCGTTGATTGTTGCATTTCATGGCATGAAGTCAACCAAGAGGAGACTTTTATAGTCCCAATCTTCTGTGTCGAAAGAACTTGCTTTTTTACTTGCATGGCTTAGGCATCCCTTGTGATGCCACTCAAGGACTGGCATTTATGCTCAGGAGTGACATGTTGGACCGAACTTTCATCTCCTGTCACAATTTGATCCAGAAATGCATTGCCTTCATGTTCATAACATGCAAAGTGGTTGAAGAATCTGGTAAGAGAGGACTATTGAGAAGGAATCGAAAACTTAATGATAGACTATGGCAAATGTTTGATCATCAGTAATGATTCTATGCAAAAACTAAAATGAGTAACTGTATGTGTTACACAAAATAAAACACATCATCCAAAGATGATTTCCATAGTTTTAATTTCAAAACGGGTAGAACTTTTGGCATGGCCCTTGTACCTGTTGTTAGTTTTGGTGCTATGCTCTTGGTGCAAATGGTTAAATGTACAAGAGTAGAGTATTCACAAACTTGAATGGTGATATAAATTAAATTATATATTTTTAAACATAGGACACCCTGGCTTCTATTCTACATCTTATCCCACAGCGTTAAGAACATAAACTGCTACTTTTAATGGTCTGATTAACTGGTTGACTGCTGAGGTGGACAATGGTGTCCGTTATAAGTCTCTCCTCATCATACACTGAATGACTGCAACCACTTCATTGTAATGTTTTTACCATGTCCCATGATTTCACACACTACTCATGATTTTTCATATTTCCCGGTTTTATTTTTATATTTTTTTAAATTTGTTAGGAGAAACTGGTGACTGCTGACATGAGTTCCTTCCCAGCTGTAGCAGTCACTGGTATTGGCAGAATACTTATTCTCATCAGCACCATGTGACTGATGCTGCTACTTCTTTTAGAAATTCCCTACTTTTCCAATACAGCCTCAAGAGTAAACAGGCTAATCTATTTCACAGAATAATGTATTTTTTTGGAGGAACACGTAGTTTTTTAATGCATAACCCTCAGAGGAGTTTGTGTGATGATATATTTTCAACAGGTTTCTAAAAAGCACAGAGGGATACAAAGATGAAAAAGAGAGACAAAGTAAAGCATCTATCCAAAATATAACATTTAGCAGAATATGCAACCTTGAATATGAAATATAAGCCTGGTAAAAGGGAGTTATCTCTCAGAGGAGAACTTTGGTGGCTATCTAAAAAGCTAGGCATGGATTAGAGTTACACAAGGAACAATGTAAGTCAAATTTGTGTCGGAAACATTTTGTGTGTGAAGAGTAGCTGAGGCTGCCATAGAAAAGACAAATCAATTTAGTGATGTTTATCTACATCACTTCATGATGAATTTTTACGTGATTCCGATCAATAAGGCAGCACCATTCATGGTGCGTTGGGTATCAGTGTCCGCTCTGTCATGATATCAATCAACATTGGTGCTTTGGCGGACAATGGGTGTTCATGGGTTGTAAAATGCACTTATAAATATCTCAGGGTATTTCACAAAATACACTATGATAAGTAATTCAAGTAATGTCTTAAAGGGAATTATTTCATTGTTGTTAACAACTAAAGAATGTGAGTGCATGTTCCTACCCCCTGAGCATTGTGGTAGCTATTGTAACAATGGTGCTGTGACAGCCACATGAGTCACTAACTAAAATTTGTGCTATTATAAATAAATAAGAGAATTTTCTAAGTTACATTATTCTGGTATGATTACCTACTAATGCACATCCAAATATGGTTTTGGCCTCAAGAGAAACTTTTTGAAATTATTAGCAGCAGTCCACCTGTTTAATTAAGTTGGAAATGTACAGAATTTTTTCTTCAGTGATAACAGTTGCTTTGCAGGATAAACTGCCTGGTTAAAGATGCATAACAATTTGTATTCAAAGCTTTACATTGATGCATAGATATGTCATAAAAGTGGAGTGTTATGTAGAAAATTGATAGTTGTATTGATAAAATGAGGTTATCCAATTTCTCTTACCATTTAGGAAAGATTGAGTGCTTAATTTGACTGAAGCATTTCTAAGAAAGTAGAAGTTGTTGAGTAAAGATATTACTTTTTTGGCTTTAATTCATTTTTGTCTTAAACCAGCCTCTTAGATATACATTTTGCATGGTACAAAGGAGCCACCAAAGTACATTTGGTAATCTAAGTTTTTTAATCCAAACCTCGTAATTAACTCACATGGTTCCAAAATTGAAGGGTAAGATTTTGCAACTGTAGAGTTTTAGGAGAATGTTCCCTTTGATTTAATTTTTTAATAAATGCAAAAATTGATGGTAAAGTCAATTAAACATTAAAGAAAGGTAAAATGGGGTAAAGAAATCCAAGGCTAGGGAAAGTAGTTTCCATAAATATTTTGTTCACATGATGTAGAGTTGGCTATTGTATGTTTGTGCCTCTGGGGCTAACATACCCAATGACTCTTTTGGATGAATATTTTACTAATTGTGTCATTTTTAACTTTCTTACTTCATCCCACATGAATTCCTCGCCAGAAAATGATGAAAGACAACAATCTTGTAAGGCATCTAGATGCATGTGAAACCATGGGAAATGCCACTGCTATCTGTTCTGACAAAACAGGAACTCTTACCACCAACAGGTAATGTAAAGGAAGAAGAAAGAGAAGTTTGTTTAGAATATAGTTCTTTTTACTAACATTTTTGTCTTAGTTCAGAGAATTTTATAATTTTAGCTTCAACACATCTTTAATATTCTTATAAATGCCTCAGGGTGACTTTTAACTATCTGATTTATATAAGGGCGTTACCCAAACAAAGTGTTTTCATTTTATTGTGGTATATTATACACAATGGCATGTTACTTATGCCTTGCCATGACTTATCATCTCAGACATCCACTTTCAGTCCTTTTTGTTGACCCTTTGGCTATGTTAATTGCATTGCCTAATGGCCACATGTTGAGGTTCTATCAATGATTATAAGTTGTTGTACTGCATTATCTATTCAAACACATTGCCGACTTTTGGTCTAAGTCAGTGTACTATATCATATGTATCCAATTATAACATTAATTAACATTATGACACCTTGTATAAAGCAGTATTTAATGGGATTTAAGCATAATGGTTATGTTTCTCATTATATGACTTAACACATTATAGTCCGCACACGCATTTTTACTTGTGTCCGCCGCCAGCACTTATGGGCTGATTACGTGTTTTTACATATTCGTACAGTGTGTTCTCTTTCTGCCCTCTACGGATATATTTGGAACTATTTGAACCTAGTTCTGGTTTGTGCTCTTTCCGGTAGCTTTACTGTTTCTTTGTGTGAAAGTTTTTGTTATTGACGTCTATTTTATTGGAGTTATAATATTTGGACATATATTTTGGCCCTTTGAGCAACCATGGCTGCTGGACAAAGAAGAGGAATCAGCAATATTGAAATTATAAATGAAATATTCGCAGATAATTTGTCTGATGTCCCCAAGTGGTATTGAGAATTTAAGTTCTTCTGAAAGGGATTCTGAAATCTTCAGTGGCAGTGAGGTAGAAGCAATAGTTGCAAAAAAAGTTGACGATCTATACCGTTGCAGTACTCCATTGATTCTGAAGATGACTTTGTAGTGAGTGATGATATCACTAGTGTGACAATGGACAATGTGTCGTTGTGGTCCAAAAATGACATTACTCCTGTTTTAGAAGATTTTGTGGGTACACGGGGGTAAAAATTACTCCGCCTAGCCCAGAATCTGTGTGATGTAGTTAGTTTGATTATTGGTGATGACCTATTTGCAATGATGGTGGAGGAATCAAATAGGTATCATG
>LYUA01000312.1:508854-530654 GCA_002093875.1 Calopteryx splendens
TCAACCCGAAGGTCAGTTTGGTAGGTGAGGGTAGAGCTCACCCAGTACTATGACCAACAGCATGTGAAATTCACACATAAGGGTAAGGTGGCCAGTTCCTTTTGCTGTACCACCTGTGATTTCCCAGTGTGACCTGGTACACAGCTTGGGTGAGGCTGGGGATGCCAAGAGGCATCATCCGGAAACGAACCCGGGCCCTCCGTTCAATAGCCCAGCACTCTAACCACTGGACTACCACACTCACTTTGAGGGATATACGTGGAATATGTAAATTTCTCTGTGGATGAAAGACATGGGTGGCTGCAGTAGCCAAGAAATGAATATTGAAAGTAGTGGGAATCTGGTGATACAGGAGACCAGAAGAGTGGGAATCTGGTGTTACAACATTTGCAAAAATCAGCCATCCATTATCATGGTGCAGTATCCAGCCTGTTCCTTTCAAATGAGCCCTTTGTGATTGATATGGCCTTGAAGAATTTTCCCTGCATTCCTATAGTATGATGCTCCATTTACAGGTGGGTGTGCTCATACAACATGCTGGCACACCATTCCATGAATATCAAAAATGATGTCCACTAATTTCCCAGCAGAAGGCAACACTTGGCCCTTTTTGGTATTGGTGATGTCTAAGATTTCCACAAAGAGCTTTGCTGTTTGCTCTCAGGATAAAAATGATGTAGCCAAGTTTCATCTGCAGTGATAACATTTCAGAGGAGCTTGTCATCTTCCTATAGCATCAATATCAACTGCAAACAAACATACACACAAATGTCCTTTTGTTCAGGTATAACCAGTCTCGAAACCCACTCTGCACAATCACATCTCATGTGCACTTTTTCTGTATACAACGTGTGGGTTGCACCCAATGAAATAAATGATTTTTTAATAACTTAGTATTCGCTGGGTAGTGAAGAATTTGTTTAATGATGATTGATTTAAAATTCAAGATACAAAATGTAGGCGGCATGGCTGAATGAATATAAGCATATGCACAGAAGTGGATGTGATTATCAAGGTGAAGATAAAATATCAGGTGTAAAATATATAATAAAAGCCTACATAATAGGAAAAGTGTCTTCATAAAATATTAAGAGCCTAATGTTTAGAGGAATGTAAAGATACGGTGTGAAAATGAGTATTCATTCAAATTACCCCCAGCCATCCTTTAAGGTATAACCTCTTGTGAAAAATAGGTAGTCCAAGAAAATTAAATTAATTTTCATTTCATCAAAATTTGGGTGATAATGGACAATCTAAAAAGTTACATAAAAATTAAAAATGTTTTTGGTAGAGAAAAAAAAGTTGAATTCAACATATGGGTCAAACAACCATTTCCGTCCTTCTAGGAAGAAAAGTTGGAGGTTATAAGAACTCAGCCAAAGCAAAATATTCTCTTACAATGACAAATTTCCATGTTTGATTGGTAGCCTCATAGACGCTCCCTTTCTCAAAGTGGCATGCCTTGTTAAAATACAGTATGTGTAGAGTTCAAATCAAGTGCCTTCTCTGAAGAGGTGGGGAAGAGGAGTGCTGATTTTGGCCATCCCATATCCCTCAACCACCAACTCTTGTTCCGAAATGCATGGATTTCAAATACCTAGCAAGTAGGCTCAGCAGAAGAACATGTATCAGTTGCAGTAAAATAATCTATAAGTACATAGTTGTGTAGCCATCAACAACCATTACAAAGACCTTAGATTTTATAAATCTATTGAGATAATCATGGCAAAGATGTAAGCTGGAGCACCTTCCTGGTTCAGTGAAGTGTCACTTAAAGTGATTGTTAATTAAAGGGGATCTCACCCCAACTCTGGAAACAAAACTAATCCATTGAGCCATTTCATCAAAAATGATAAGAACAGAAAAGGGAAAAAAATATTGTCTTTGAAGCATGAACGTTTCATATTTTATGAGTTAAATTATTAGAAAGTTCAAATGGAGAAAGGTAGAAATGTACCTGCTGCTGCAGTAAAAGTGTAAAGATCCAATCATCTGAATAAAAATAAGAAACATATATGGGTGGGAGGAATATTTCACTGATCTCATGAGGAGTATTTTGTCAGGATAATAAAAGGGAGGGAGTTCAATAGGAAAGATTGAAGATGAAGAAAAAAAGATTTTACATGGTGATAAGAAAAACTTCACCTTTTGGTTGTGAAAACATGGATGTCTTATGATGGATGCATATTATATTTGTAAAATTAAATGGGCTCAAGTTTACCTCATGCATGGATATTGTATAGACCCTGGTGGTTTAACTGGAGGAAATCTGATAGCCAGTCAAAAGTGGCACATTCGTACCCTTAGGGCACACTGGCAACAGAACCATATGGAAAACAAATGCACAAAACTAATGTGTGCTTCATGAAATTAATGACCCAAATGGGTTTTAATAATGATATTGTTATATTTAGTTTAAAGGTATGCCTATAGTTTAAATAAATTTATCTTTGTATTGTAAATTATTTATATACCCATTTTAATCATTCTTTCTTTCCTTCTAGAATGACTGTGGTTCAAGCATACATCTGTGACAAGCATTACAAGACAATTCCTAAATATACTGATATTCCTGATGGTGTTGGACATTTGATTATTCATGGCATTGCTATTAATTCTGCCTACACATCACGTGTAATGGTAAGTTAAATATCCATATGCTCATTATATGCCCTATGACAATATAGTTGGCATAACAATATGGTTAATGTAGTTGATATATAACATTGTGAACAACACTGAATTAACCAGCAAATTATCACCATGCCAAATTTCCCAACAGCTGCCCTAAGTTTTCATTTTTTATAACTGGAAAATTATTTTTTTACTGTTAGAAATGTTCATGAGGCAGTAATCTAGTGGTAAAAAGTAAAAGCAAGATGAAGACATAGGGAATATACATAGGACGGCCAAATCCAATGAAATGGCAATTTTTTCATACTAAATTATTTATTATTTTTGTTCTGTGCATAACAGTGAAATGACTAAGCAGTATTCTATCCGTCATGGCTAAAAATCACTCAATATCTAGATGTGCAATATTTTGAAGCAATTTACTTATGACGAATCAATAATTTTCTTGGAAGCATTTCTAATAATATTCTACACTTGCCCTTTCTATCACCAGAATTTGGCATGCAAGAAAGGTTATATGTATGTAAACCTAATGCCAATTGACAAATCATTATGGGGCATCTCATTAGCTAGAATTTTCACTTTCACTTCGAAATTGACGATAAGGAAGCTTTGCTACCCCAATCTAAAAAATTTCCCCCATCTTACTTGGTTCTAGGCTAGTATATTCCCATCACTTCATTCTTGTCCTCCAGCAGTGGAAATGTGCAGAGAAACCCAGCATTGGCATTAGCTTTCCCACAGGGCTCATAGTTTATTATATATGAAGTACTCTCAGCAAGCACTCAGATTAATAAATAAAAAATAGTCTTCTTCCAGGTTTCGAGTTTATTCTCCCCAGTAGAATAAGCAAATATAATACCTATCATACCAATGCAATTCCATTGAAGTCTTTCATTATATCAATCTGCTGATCAACCACCCCCTCCCTTATCAGTGGATGTGAGTGGATGGGTAACCCATAGTTAATTGCTTCCCCAGTCCTAGATCAAAGTAGAAATAAGTGCATTTATATTTCATGCATCGGGTAAAACTGGATTAAGCTTAGCCACCAAATGAAAAATGTCCTTATGATGCTGAAAATACTCATGGCTCTGGTAGTGCTTGTATTATCTTATAATTGACAAGTATATACTCAAACTAACCTCCTGGCCTCATGGAAATTTTTATCTGTCATACTTTGATACTGTATTTGCATGACTCTTAAGAAGAACCCAATTTTTAGACCCTTTTTTTCAGAACTCCAGTAGGGAAAAAAATTGAATAATAATCAATGGATGCAGTGGATCATCCAAACTATATGAGATTACATTTGTGAGAAGTAGGGGTTGGTACCTAGGGAAAAAACTAGGCACCACTGCCTCTGTACAGTACCTAGGGCAATAATCCTAGATACCGATACCAACCCCAGCTTTTTATTGACATTATAAAAGTGTCATAGGTAGGTACCTTGACTAAGAAAGCTAGATACTAGTACCTCGGTACCAGTGCCTAGGCCAAGAATCCTAGGTATTTCTCAGCACCTAGGCCCCTGTACTGGTACTAACCCCTTGTATGAAGTCTCTTGGAGACATCCATGATTTTATGATCTCCTAAGGAAGTTCTATTCAACTCCATTAGTATATCTTATAGAATTTCTAGAATTGTGCACCATATTTATTTTAATGCCTTCACTTTTTGTCTTGTAATCAATTGAGAAAATGTGAATATGCTATGCACAAACCCCTTATTATCTGAACTAAAGCAGACACTAAAATACCAGCAATTCCCACACATTGAAATTTCATGCATTGGTAAGAATATATTGTAGGTTATTTCCTTGGTCAGAGTTAGAGTTGTTACTAATTGAATTCTGGTTCAATACAACTTAGAACTGCTTGTTAACTTTTGGTGCTAAATATTGCATACATAGCTTCACCTGGGAAGCGTCTCGTGTGGCCAAAAAAATGTTGGTGCCCCTTAGACATGGTCTAAAGGCTATGGTTCTTTTCTTTTTTTATATAAGCAAAAAGTATGAATTTTATGCTACCTTAATGCTATTAACATACCTTTACACTTATTTTCTACCATTGAAAGAAGCCAGTTGTAAGAATGTGGTATAACATTTTTTCAACACTTAATCAATGAACTTATTTATTAGTACTAAGGTTTAATGAACTAATTTTCCTAAATTCAAATTGTGTCATATCTTAGCAATTTTTCATCAACTTGAATTTCTTCAGTTACCATCTTGTGCTGTCAAAAATATTTTATAGTATTTATTGTGACACTATGGTTAAGTTTTTGAACGTTGATTGCCTCAATACAGCAAAGGTGTCATTTCAAGAGTATTGAGCCCCATCCCAATATTATGCTTTTCACATCAGTTAAACCAGTCAAATATTTTGTCATTTCTTTGGAGAAAAAAAATCCTGACAAGATATAAGAAGTGATCACAACTGGAATGTTTGTTCTAATTTATTAATACATTTTCTTATTTATTTGTAATTTTTCAGCCAGCAGAAGAACCGGGAGAACTGCCTAAGCAAGTTGGGAATAAGACTGAATGTTCACTCCTGGGATTCATCCAAAACATGAATAAAAGCTATCAAACGATCAGGGATGATATGCCAGAAGAAGTCTTTACTAGAGTGTATACATTTAACTCAGTTCGAAAATCAATGAGTACGGTTGTTCCTCGGGAAGGTGGAGGCTATAGGCTATTCACCAAAGGAGCCTCAGAAATAGTCATGAAGAAGTATGAAGCTATAATCCTATTTTTCTTGATTTTTGTGCTTGAACCATTTTTTTTAGTACCACATGCTTCTCATTCTTAGCTATTAAGCTCAATGTATTTCTGAGTTTTGCTTAACATAGATGTTTTTTTCCCCCTCAAAATGTCCTCTATATGTGTCAATATTTCTATTGCAAATGTAGGTGTGCTTTTATTTATGGTCGAGATGGACATTTGGAGAAATTTACTAGAGAAATGCAGGAAAGATTAGTTCGGCAAATTATTGAGCCAATGGCTTCAGATGGACTGAGAACTATTTCAATAGCATTTCGTGATTTTGTGCCTGGTAAAGCGGAGATAAATCAAGTTCACATTGATAACGAGCCTAATTGGGATGATGAAGAAAATATAGTGAATAATTTGACTGGATTGTGTGTTGTTGGAATTGAAGATCCAGTTCGCCCAGAGGCAAGTATTTATTTATTTCAAACTCGGACATAATTTCTATCCTTTGGAAAGGGGTTCATAAGGTTTGATAGTAGAGTACCCTGAGACAGAGACCTTTCCCTTTATTCACCTTACCTCCTGATGGCAGTGAGAATGGCATTTTCTTTGGTAATGATTTAAATGGGAGTTTATTTTTGTCCAGCTAATAATGGCAAATTTAAGTACTTGAGTCTGATATATTTTGGCCCTTTTTTAAAGGAGGAAACCATGAATTGGATTTTGCAACTAAAAACCATTTTTTTTTAATCACTGTACTTCTATCCTCTTTATCAAACGTCAAGCTAAATAAAATGGCCTTTTCAGCCTTATTAAAATTGCTTGATATTCACATTTCTTTTTAAGGGCATAAATTTATAAACTATAGTTGAAAATAAGCTGATCTATTATTGTGAAATCACTGTCCATAAAATTTAATGTTCACAGGCATGGTTGGTTAAAATATTGAATATTTAAAATTCTTTAACAAAGGGCATTATTGAAGGATATGTAGTAATATTTGCTGCATAAACTCTGTTGTTTGCAAAATATTTTGATATATGTGTTGAGTATTATTTGTAGTCTGGGTTTTCTGTAGTAACTTTATAGCTCTTTCATACTTTTACTTCTACAATTGACCCTCACTTTAATATATTGATCCATTCCACAGGATCAAGTAAAAATATCATAAATTGAATGCAATGCATTTAATATACTTCATCCCAAATATTCTTTTGGGCTATACATAATTGATATTGAAATTTTAATTGTACAGTAAACTCCCGATTATCTGTGCACAGATTATCCGAGCTGTAGATTATCCATACATCACCTCAGTTTTTGGTATCGGTGGTAATGGTGAAGCGGAGGTTGTAGACAAGATGAGAATGGGACCTGTATATGATAAGGGCCACGTGTAATGGGATATCTGTCTGCACAAGAGAAGAGATGCAAAGTTACTGATGTTTTATTTTATTCCTTAAATCTTTTGGGTCTAATGTCAGATATAGACATCATGAGGTAACCTCTGCTAAATGCTGAACATCATGTATATCTGGTGAGACTATTTGTTACGCTAGGAAACGAATGTCGTGTACACATGACAGTGCCTGTAGGGGGAATGGAGTGTGAAAGTGAAACTCCCAGGTATAAAATTCTCTCTGTTGGGACCCGTCTCCGTGGGGCACCCTTCCCTTCCCTTGGAAACTGGATCGAGGTAAGTTTGACGCTTTGTCGCATTAGCGACAAAGTGTCAAACTTACCTCGCTCTCACCTCATGAGTCCCAGTCAAATAATTGTTTATACAGTGGATTTGCTACAGCAATATCTGTTGCTTAGTCAAAAACTATAATCCCAGAAATAAATTCCATGATAAATTTCTAAGAAACCCAGGAAACAGGTAATTAATGTTAAAATCAAAGAAAACGTTGCAACACAAGACATCTTTTTTTTGAGTGCACATTATTAGCCATTGGTATGGCATAGTTTCTTCCGTGCAAAGTCTCCATTAATATTTACAAATGAGTTTTGTTTAAAAGTCATAAATGCAAAACAACCAAAGGAATTAATTTACAAAGTTATATTTTTCAACTAAACAACAAATATTTCTGTTACACAACCACTGGAAAACAATTATCTGACTATGGACCATGCCATGAGCGAGGATGATAATGTGATGAAGGGTTGTACATGCCTCAATCCATTCCTCAATGCCGGCCTTGGTGGGGTAAATTTCTCGCATTCCAACCCGTAGGTCTTTGGTTCGAATCCTGCTTAGGTTGGTTTTCATCCACCACCTGGGGCATGGATGTGTGTGGATGTCTTGTTTATATGTTAAAACACATGTAGTTGGGGTTACCTGTATGTGTTAAATAAAAGATGCTAAAAGGTGTAAAAATGTAGGCACTCTTAAAGAAAGAGCCTGCATTCAGGAACTGTAGCTCATCAATGTAACCCAAATGGAATTACAGTAGATTAGGAGTGAAAAAATTTGTGGAAAGTGATAATGTTAAGTTATAGGGAGACAGGACTGCTAAATTGAAAGAGAGTATTTCCTTGAGTGGCACAAATAGCCGACTCCCTAGTGTGAGCAAAGTCTCATGATTTGTATTAAAACCCATGCATCAAGTGTCATATAGCAACCCTGGCAGTTGTAAATACTATGCTGCCTTGCTAACTATGGCTAACTTCACCATAAATTATTAACACAGTGAGGTCAAATTTGTGACAGCAATGATATGTGTGTGTCTAGAGTTCATGAATTAAATGAAGAATCGAGTAAAAAATGCAGTAGCTACTGCAATGCATACAATATTGTTTCCAGCATGAAATGCATTTTAAAAATGGTGTTAGGAGCACTGAACTCCCATAAGGGAATATGAATTTGGGTTTTCCCAAATTCCGAAGGATGTACTCGGTTATAAAGTAAGGAAAAAGCTCCTTCAAAGATTACATCATAATGTGAACCCATCATAAAGTGGGGATCCATTGTACTTTAAAAACTACATCACTGTTAAAGTTGAACTGTTAAAGTGTCTCCCCCTTTACAATGAAGTCTGTTGGAGTATCTCTATATTTGGAAGATTATATCCCTTCAGTGATATAATTTTTAAAATTCAATTTTCAATGAGTAGGTATAATTGAAAATTACTTGTCAAAATATCATGTAAAAGATAATATTTTTAATGCCAACTTTTAAATAATCTATTTACTAGCTAGTGTGAATTCTTGTAATATATTTTTTCTTTAGGAATGGCAATATTCCAGTGATATTTAACAATTTTAAGTTATTCATAAAATGCTATAGTCAGAGGACTGATGAACCTTAAGAAATTAATTTTCCACGTTGTGATTAAGTAGTAAATTCTATCAGAATTTCCATTTTTTTTAACTTTATAGCTTATTTACAAATCATATATGTCCACTATTCCTGAGAAGCAACAAAATATTTCATGATGCAACACTAAAAAATTGTATTAACTCAGGTTCTGTCTTAGCGCCAGCATTGTTTCTTTTGATTTATCAATTCAAATTTCAGGTTCCTGAAGCAATCAAAAAATGCCAGCGAGCTGGAATCACCGTTCGTATGGTGACAGGTGACAACATCAACACTGCCCGGTCCATATCAACGAAGTGTGGAATTCTGAAACCAGGAGATGATTTCCTCATTTTAGAAGGAAAAGAATTCAATCGAAGAATTAGGGATGCCAATGGAGAAGTAAGAAGTTTTAGCTGTTACTTGCCATACTATTCCTAAATTATGTTTATATTATTTCTTAAATATTGTGTTTGGTTGAATGCATAGCCTTCAAGCATATTAATGTGCGGCTGTTCATTGTAAGTTAGTGTAATATATGTACTTAATTCATAATGAATTATTTTTAAGGCTAGTGTGCTCTTTCCATTCTCATTGGAATTAGCATTTTCTTTCTTGCATTACTAGTTTAAATAGTTACTTTGAATCATATCTTGCCTGGGTTGGAAAAAGTGTGGTAGCACACTAATGATATTGTCAGGAGGCTGATATCCACCAAAATTAATAGGCAAGATTTGTTTAGGCTAATTACAAATGACATGATGAAAAAACAATGATTTTTTGATGATTGATGAACAACAATTTTTTTGTGATACGGGCAATCCACTTTAAAAGACTTAAGTCTGTATTCCAAAGGTTTTGTTCTTGTGTGCTCATATGATGGAACCATTTGAAATTGATGAAAGTAATATGTTTATCATCTGACCACTATATTATTTTTCTGACAAAGCATTTAGCCACCAGGCATTACTTAATATGCTCTACACTCTCTTCAGCCCTCTAATTGGCAAGATTTCAATGTCATTGGTGGCCAAATGTTCTGGCTAGTCATATTTCTTACATAGGACCTTGAATTAATTTTAACATTGGTCAGAAAAGTACATTTTTAGACATTGATATTTGAATGGTCAAGTATCATGTTAAAATTCCATATCTTAAAGAAAGCTGCCTACTGTTTGCTTCACTGTTCCAGGGCATATTCTCATCCATTTATCTTTTTCTTTTTCTCTGTAATACCCTGTCAGGATAATGAATTCATCCTGAGATGTCCAATTGCCTTCTGGAACTGCTTTTCAGTCACCTAAGTGGATTTCCATTTAAATTGAATGAATTTGTCTGAAAGGAGTCGAAAGTGATCCTCTGTAAACTCCAGTGTTTACCAATTTAACCTCACTTGAAAGAGGATATGCATATCATATGATTGGCCGGAATTGTCTGTGAATTTTCAGAAATTTTTCCAAAGCACTGGCATTTTTGGTGAAGTGAAATTAGCTAAGAATTTTCATCAATGTGGGAATAATTGGTTATCTGTGGCTTAGTTTTACACTAAGCAGGTCCTGATTAGATGAAAACATCACGCATAGCATTATGCCCAGCCTGCTGAGAATAAGGGTAGAAAAGAATTTATTTTTTAATTCTTACAAAGCTGTCTCACTATTTTCTCCATGCTGATTTTGGAATAGGTCCTTAACATTCCTGATCGGATCTGAAGTGGTGGTGGTGGACATATTTAGCGATTAAATTGCAATGATTGCTCTCCATTTTTCACTATGGTAAGCATTAATTGGCATCATGAAAACAGGATCCCCTCATGATTCCCAGGGTCATTATGACTAAAATATTTACCAAATTAGGGTAAATTAAAAGAGTGCTTTATGTATTTTGTTAGAATACAATTGTCACTTTAAAAACTGAAGCCAGTAAAGTTCCTCGTACAACATGAGTTACATCACATCAAGCAGTGGAAATAGGGCGGAAGTGAAGAATTGTCTGCTTTAGGCTCCTCATGGCAACAATGAAAATTGTGCCAATTGTACAACTGAAGCGGGAATCATCTTTTCTTGTCTGGGTTCAGCCCTGATGGTGCAGAGCAAGGGATCAAGTCTTTGAGGATATCATAAATGAATGAATGTTTTTCTGATTCTGGAAAAATGGAATTATCACGGAATGTGAAAAAACCATGAAAGTGTTGAGTCTCTAAAATTGGTGCATTAATTATGCAATGATCCTCAAATATGCAGTTTGAAATTGTGTATTTCATAAACATCTTACCAACCCCATTCTAGCTTTAAAAATGGTATAGATTTGAAAGTTTACTGAGAAGGATTTGGAATCAACATTAATTTTCTTCAACCAATGTTGAAGACTTAAAAGTGCTCAAAAAATCATGCCAAATAATATGGTACCACCTATGCAATTATGTAAAAAACTTAGTGGTGATTTCTGGTTTGGTGATATTGTGGTTATCGACATTCTGTTTACCTGAAGTTAATTGCAAGAAGAAAGTTATGAAGTGACTGGTAATTAGCAGGGATAATATCAGTTAGATAATGTTGAGATTCCTGACCCAAACATTTTTATGCATCTCAAAGCACCTTATTTTTGCACATTACTGCTGGAATAATTTTTCTTCATCTTGCCGCTAATTTGCAAAGAAATGGACCATCATCCTTTAGCAACTTATTTTGAGACCAGGTGAAAACAGCATTGGATTGAAGTGGAAAATTTGTGTTGCTTAGCTGATATACTGCAATCATGTGATCCCTGTACTGCATTTAGAGGGCACCAAGATAAACAAGACTTAAATTTTTCTAAAAATGTCAACAAATTTTCTTTTGGTTACAAGGAAGAAAGGCAATTAAAGTTGCCTCATTTGGATTTGGTTTTCAAAGAATAGTTGATTCAAGGTCATCACCATGCAATATCCATTAGGCCATTGATTGACTAGAAGTGCAGTTGAATAGAATTCTTTTTCATCAGGCTGAAGTGTGAAGATTCTAATCCCTCCTTGGGTATGGATACTGTATTATATAAAAAGGATGTCTGAAGTGCAACATGATCTTTGCCATTAAACCATGAAACTGTGAAAACTGCTATTGTTGCTAGAAGTGATAGATGCTAAAAATGACTCTATGTTCATTTGGATTTTGTTGTGTTCCAGAGTGGAATCATTTTTCTCAAGTTTGATCAAAGAAAAATAAGGTACATTTACCTCGTGAGACTCAACTGATAGAATCATTCAATGCTGACCAATTAAAGCATAGTATATTTTTTAATGTTGTGCAGTGATAGCATTTCTTATTAGCCTATGCAAGAGACATTTATTTTGTCTTATGTTAACCAGTGTGAGGCATGAAAGAAGAACAGAAATTTGAATCAATTATGTGTGCAGTGGAAAATATTCGAGCCAACATTTCTGTAAGATTACAAAAGATCTTGCTGATTTATAATTAACTCCTCGATTGAGTTAAACTGTTCAAAGTGTTAACCATACTGACCATGTAGCTTATAACTAACTTGTTAGTTATTCTACTTCATCAGGGAATGGTCAGTAGCAAATATTTAAAGTTATTCTTTGGCCATCATAAGAAGCTTTCTGAGGGAGTGTGACCCCTGGCCATTCAGCGATCAACTTCCACTGGGGCTTAAAGCCATCTGGAGCTGTATCTACCAGGCAACATTGAACTGATCATTGACTGACTGGTGACCACATGCCCCAAAGAGCTTCTTACAATGGCTGAAGAGTAAGTGGGGGTATCAATAAAGTTTTGATACTTTAAGTCTGCTCTACACACTTCAGTATTCCTTCTTCCATTAACTAGTGCTCATTTAATGTGACCAACCTCCAGTGTTTGATATTCACATACATAACATTTGCTTTGAAATGTAATCAGTTCTCATTGAACCAGCTGGTACAACCTACATAGCACTCAATTGCTTGGATTTTTAGAGCCCTGAAAATATGATGGATCATCTCTTTCTTCAAGATAGTGTGAAGCAAGATTTCAGATTTTCGTGGATTATGCATAATCAGTAAAAAAAACAACTGCTGAAGGAATCATATGTTGTAGCCGAGAGGAATAAAAGTTTAACTCATCGTCGGTCACTTAAAGGCCCTTGTTGGCATGGCCCCATATGCTTGTCCATTTGGAACTATGTGAAAGCCAAGTGCCATATCTAATTTAGGCTAAATTAATTGAATTCCATGATGATGAAATTCCATTGGAATATAATTACATATTGTGAAGTCATCTAATCACCTGAACAGAAAGTGATGCTATTTATATCTATGAAATTCCTTTGGAAGATATTTACATATTGTGAAGTCTTCTAATCACCTGAACAGAAAGTGATGCCAACTTATAATATTTCATATGATCAAAGATCTTATTAGCAACAGAAAAACTAGCCAAAACTTTCAAGCAATGAGCTGATCCAACCCGTAGCAATTTCTGCAGCTTTCAACTGAGAGACGTATTATTGTTGAAAAATGTGATAATCATCTTCATTGGGATTGTTGTGGTTACATTTGTTATAAAACTGGAAGGACTAAAGACAAGTTTAAGGCTATTGATGATATATATATGCAATGTCTGTACACTGTTTGAACCTTGAAGAATTTTGGACATAGTTGCATGATCTAAGTTTGATTCTCATGAGTGACTGGATCGTTTTTGATTTTTCTTTTTGAGTGAAGAAAATGGAGTCTCATTTGCTTTGTCCAAAAGATTTATCTAAAATACTTTTAAGATTCCATCTATATGTCTATAGAATCATCTTCTGTAACCTGAGCACTAAGAAGATATATTTCCAGTGAAATCAGCAAAAGAGTGAACAATAATTGGAATATTTTAATATGGTTATCAAGAAATTCATGAATAATTTGGTGCTCTGTAAATTGATTCATAAATAATCAAATCTATAGCAAATATTTGAGAAATTTGGGTGTGGTGTCATCATTGCATCATCATTCAACAGGTTTTTTCAAGTGAAGTTATCTATTGGTGAAGAATATTGTTGACTTATAAGGATATTAAAGGAGTATTTCTTCTTTCTAGTTCTTTAATGATCTATGAGTGTTCATTTCCTTTCAATTGGCCTGCTCTAAAGTGATTGTACATGCTGATGTAAGCTTGGAAAAATTCTGAAGCAAAAATGGCAATGAGTACCTTTTTTGGAAAGCTGTGGAAAAGTTTTTTCACTCAGTTCATAGGTTTTGCCATATCAAATAACTGATTTTTCTATTCCTTATTTTTTCTGAGATTTTGCTAAATGGTATAGGCATTTGGCTATTCGAAAGCGAGGCAATATATAAAAATATGAATGATTTTTATCAACATTGTTTGTTGATTGACATGTGACTTTTTGTGCAAATGGAGGTGGTGAGAAGCACAAAGATCAGTGATAACCTATTTGCTTGGTCACTTAGTATTTGAATCAGCCACCCAATTTAAAGTGGCACTATTGATCAAAAGTGGGCTCAAGGACGACTGGAATTAACTGTGTGATAAAAATGGCAGCTAGCTTATATCCAAATATATTTGCCCTATGGTTACAGCCAAGTTATCTGTATCTTGAATTCCAAGTAAGTGTTTGTGCTCCAAAGATTGTATGCACAAAATATATTTAATGGCTGATGGTTGAAACCAGTATATTTTGTTATGACATGGTTAATTCCTGAAGGATTACATTTTAAATTGAGTGAGAATGATAAGAACATAATGCATAAAATATTGATGGATATGCCTAAATGAAGATAATGATTGAGCTGTTTAGTTAATTTCATCATCACAAGCTGCTGGTGAGTATAGTTCTCCATTGTTTTGTGTTTTGATACCAATATTTAACATTTTACTTGTAGTGTATTTGCTCTGTTAAGTTACTTCATTTTCACTGATTTTGTTGGTTCCTCAAACTAAGAAAATCTATAAAATATAGAAAATGTTAAGCATTGAACAACAAATAGGCTTGAATGTTAAAAACTGAAAGTTAAATGCCTTTCCTTTATTCTTGGGATCATTAGCATAGAAAATACTGTGCTACTGTGCTATATCAAGTACTTTTTCCAACCCAGACAAAGGTGTTTGTGATGATTGGTGTTGGTGATTTAAAATATTCTAGTTATCCATTTTATGATTTAATAATAGTTAAATTAGTGTCATAATAAATGTGATAACAAGATTAAAGACTTCCTGTCTATCGTATTGAAAGATTATATTTTTTGTGTACTTATGAAGAATCATATATATATACTCAGAGATGGTTATAGAATGTCAGACATAAGATGATGCAGTAGTAGTGGAACTTTATTTTACTTGCTTTAATAGGGGTAGAAAATGGAATATTGATGTTTAGGAAAGCATCCTTAACTCTTATAAAGTCTACTGATGTTCAACAAAATTATCTCTTTTCACTATATGCCTCCTTTTAGAATGATTATCATGGAGAAGGGTTTTTTAGTGCATAGTAACTAAATTGACTCTCTTTATTTATTCTATAAGTAGCCCTGTATTAACCATTAAGTTTGGAATAGGCTTATGTAAATGTTACCTTGATCATGTTGTTTTTTTTAATAGGTGGTCTCTTCTATAAGTTTTTTAAAATGTAGCCATTTAATGCATATTTAATTATATCATAGCTCTTTTTACAGGCAAATTCCAGCCTATTGCAGAGTTGAGAATACATATTTGTGAAAGTGTAGTATTAAAGGTGCTATTTTATTTATTGGATTTGAAAAGTTATGAGATTTAAAAAAATGAGATATAATGATACTAATGGCTGTGGTTTGGAAAAGAAAACGTTATTGGTAAAACCCATGAAATATTTACAATTTGTATTCCCTTGGATGGGAAAAACCTATCAATAAGTGTAGTTATCAACTTGAATATATTTTTATAGAATTTTCATGGTTGTTTTGAGTGTCTCCTTTGATCAGTTTTCTAGCAAATATGGAGGAGGTAAGGTAAAGAAAAAAGAGTGAAATTCTGGTTGAGTATAATTTTTAATTCCTGTGAAAACAATTTGTTGTACTGGATAATAATGGACTGCATTTCAATTTATGTCACTCATTTTAACCCACATCTATGTGATAAATCAAGGATTATATGCTTATCCTGGCATACTGTAGTTTCTCTCCCACTCCCATACAATAAAATGGGGAAAGTAGTCCACTTTTTATGCTGCCATTCTTCTTACTGTAGGCCGGCATTCATTTTTTATTCACTCAGCATACTACCAACACCCTTTCTGCTGGTGTTCACTTCTCTTTTAATCTCGTCATCCATCATACCATATTTGTTTCAATGTTCTACTAATATGCAAAGTAATTTACCAATTCAATTTTTAGACCATATACTCTCACATTGCAATTATTCTTCCATTCTCCTTGTCAAGTACAACTGCTTTCATTTTGAACACACCCTCAATTCCATTTACCCTTAGTTTCAGTCTCTCTGTTACCTCATTGAACCTGTCCAGAGCTTCCTGTCGATAGGTTTGGCTGTCATCCAGAAATACTCTTATCATTGGCTTGTAGAACATTGAGTACATTTATATCTCCAATCATTGCACCTACATTATAACACGCCATCTATTACATATTTACCCATAAACACATTGAACAGTCATGTGAAAGTCTATGATCTGTGATTACACATCTTTGTTTCATACCATGCTTTATTTTGAACCAATCACTCTTTGTCCCATTTACTTTTACACATGCCATATTAATTTCATGCATCACTTCCATAGCATTCAAAAACTGCTCATTGACTATATTCTCTCAAAGCCTTCGACAATTTTCCTCTGCTTACCATATCACATGCTTTCTCCAATTTGAGAAACGCACAATAAACTGTCTTTCATGTATCCATGCATTTTTCATGTCATTTATGCAGTTCAAACAGGTGATATTTATATCCCCTACTGGGCATGAACCACATATCATCTCCCCAAATTTTGTCCATTATTATATTGTGTACCCTACCAGTCTACACGTCATGGAACACTTTCCCTTGTATATTTAAAAGAATAATTGCTCTATAGTTCTTTTATTTCGTCTTTCATTTATCCTTCCAATCATTTGTTCAGCTAAAGTTTGCTGATGTAAATTTCAAAGTTTGAATTAATGAGTAATAATTAACTTACCCCTGCACTTCAACATTTTGCCAGGTATGTATATTGCTAGCCAACCTTCGTTCTTCAAAAGAGCCTTTCAAAATTCAACACTTGTCTTCATATGACTATAGTAAAAATTAGAGTATATACCTCCAACAGTACCCCAGCACACAGCTAAGCTACCAACGTGGTTAAATGTTTTAAAGACACTATCATATACACATAAGAGATCATTAGATATGTATCAGATAAGTGATTACACACTTCCATAGAAAAAATAATGCGAGACAATACCTCTGTAAACAATATGTTCTAAGACAAAATTGATGGAAATGCAATGGCCCATGGCTCAGTATTATTTATGAGCTGTAACCATAGTTAGTGATCATCTGGTGATTTTAAAACATTAGTTTGAGAAACTGAATTCCCAGAAAAATGGTAATTAATAATTTGGAGCACCTGTAATTATTTAATTGAATTTTGTATTGATAATAGTCAGTGATCATTATCTTTTAGTGTATGCTGCTTTAAAAAATATTAAACACCAAGAAAACTTATTTACATTTCTTTCAGAACATTTGAAAAATAAGAAGGGTCAGTGCCTAATTTGGCTGTAACAATTATTTATAAAACATTTATTTTATTTTCATTACGCGAGCACTATGTGGTGCATGTAGAAGTAGATGGAGGTTATCAGCACCCAATGTTTAGGAATAGGGGAGGTCGGTGACCTTGATTTGTTAACTCCGTTGGATGTTAGAGGGTCTTGGTGGAGTGGATCTTAGACAGGCTACTGGAACCTCTGAAATGTCATCTCAAGTGGACCATATGCCATGGTCCATCATAGCTGAAGACCAGTTTCTGCTACCGTGTTTTCTGATGGTCTGCTTTCTGGAGTGAGGAATCAATCACTGTCAGAGAGTCAGTAATAAAAGTGCATACATTTACATTAAATAATTTTAAACAATTACTGCTTTTCTTAATTGTCGTGAATTTTGTGACTGATGATACTGTGTGTGTATTTGATGGTTTATATCATAATTATGAGGCATCAGACCTGCAAACACTTAATCGACTGGCTTATTTTGCTTTGACAATTTTTTTCTGATGGGTGATTAGAAAGAATGATTGGATCAAAGAGATGATGAAGGAAAAAGCAAATAATTCTCTTTAAGAGTAATGGGAAAGTTTTATCAAATGCTACACTGTAAATAAGGTCATAAATCCTAGAATTTTCATTTTCAATTATTCCCTGGTGCCTTCCTTAAATTCTGTGAATAATCTGTTCTCTACTGAATCCTTTTGAGGAGTTGTGCATCCATTTTGTGTGTACAGAATGCTCTAAGTTGGGTTGTCCATTACTCTGTGACTACCTGAATATAAAATAGTTTCCCTAATGTATGTCCAAGAAATAACAACCACAGGTACCCCAGGCCATGGTAACAGTTCTAGGACAGAGTTTTAGTTCTTTTTCTATGGGACCCTTTCAAAAATCAAGAGGTGTCTTACAATATACGTTGTCCTACAATGTATTATTTATGGTATCATCTGCTCTTGGAGCTTTTCTATTTTTTACAATATTCACTACTGTCATTATCTCATTTTCTCTTATATCAACTTCCCTGTTGTCATTTCCACTATCTAATCTAAAAAGCTCACTTTAATATGCAACGCCACTATTATACTAATCCTCAAAATACTCCCATAAACAACCTCTAACTGTGCATTCAATTTGGACATTATCATCTCACTCATGCTTCATTTTATTGATTCCTGTGACTTTTTCACTCAATTTCAAAACAGCTTTTTATTTCCTTCAAAATCTCTGCATTTTTCTGCTTCTCCTATTCTCTCTCTACTTTCTTTCACAACATTTTTGCATTCAATATTTTTTTCTATTCAAACAACTTATCCTATCTTCTGAGGTTCTTCACACTGACTTCAATAGTTTTCTTGTTTTCCTCTTTCTTGGTAGCTACTATATGCGAATGGCAAATATATGACATAATTAGGTCTGGTGGTCAAGAATTGAAAATACAGTAAATAAATCTCACCTGAGAAATTACTCTTTTTAGGCTTTTCATTTCAATGTAATCACATAAGTCAGACTTGGTAAATGCTCACTTTGATTGGATTTTTGGTACTCTCCTTCATGGTCAGGGACAATTTTGTAATTTTATTGAAAAGAAATGAACTTGAAAGGAAGTTTTAGGGAAGTATTTGGCCATCATGTTTCATTAGCTATGAATACAATTGAATGCCATTGCAGTGAGATTTCCTCATGTAAGATGCGCACCTGAATTTTTAATAATGGGGAAAATGTGCTAGTTGTGGACCAGAAAATATGGTGATCTAAATACTAGGAGGAACTAAGCATGATAAAAATTCTATTTTTTGGGGAGTAATGACTGGTTGACCCAGTAGAATTAAAATAATGTTGCTAAAGTTCCCACAGAAATGCATGTTGGCCAAGTTTTAGTGACATGCATTACAGCATACCCTCTCAACCAGTGCTCTAGGTTTAGGGACATATTGAAATATACTTCTTGACCTCCATCCTTCCCTGCCTTTTTTTCTAATGGCTCAGGTGGATTTGTTTTTCTCTTCATCTGGAACGATGATCCTCATGCATAAGCAAACCCTGAAAGAGCTGGCCACCTCTGCTAAGTATGCTACTGCTTAGGCAAATCTCTTGACCATTTTATCTCAAGTTACTTTCCCAAAAGTAGTGAGAATGTATATCTCATGTTTGTCCCAATCAAACTTTATTACTTTTCACAAAATTAAATAGAGTATTTTGCATGCTTCATGGGTTCTAATAAGTGGTGTTTTCTCTTCTGTGACTCTAAATGCAGAAAATTCACGTAAAATGTTTTGGCAAATTTTCAATCTTTGAAGGGTAATGTTTAATGCATTCAACCCAGCGTGGGTCACAAATGGTAATGGTATTGGGCGGGATGGGCATAATTCTCCACAGCAGCATGACCCACCAGTGGGTCACATGGTCCTTAAATTTGTTTGTGGTATTTTAGAGGAGCTGTTGCTTTGTAATGAACAAAGACTTGTCCTCTGACCAATTAAAAATAAAATTTATAATTATTACACCACCACCTGATGCATGACATCTCTGCTCTCTGTAAGATGTTTTAGAATGTGTGTGAGGGGTTGAATGTGTTAAAATTGAATTTAGAAAAATGGATTAGTGTCTAAAATTAAAGGGAAAGATTAGTGGAAAACTTATTTCTTGATTACCACCATAAGGTGTTAACTGATTACTTTTTTGTTCACTTAAGATCTTTAATGTTCTCAGGTGTAGAGCATGCTTGCTTGAACTAAATTAAAATAATTTGCGTGACAGCAAAAACATTCACTGAGCACAACATATAACACTTATTTCCTTAGATACTGCTTTGCCATATATTTTGGTACAAATCTTATTCGTTGAGTTCTCAGGTCTTGTTAAATGAAGTGTCAAGTTTGCAGCCTTTAGGATGCTTTATTCTTAAGTTGAAGCAAAACATATCTGTACATTGTGAACACAGAGTGAAAAATAAGATAGCAGCTACACCATATTTGAGTAGTTTACTTTGACAAGGAAAAACTTACCATTACCTCATGTGAAAATGCTTCACAGTAGTACTGATCAAGATGATTGTAATTTGTATAGTCTAAAGATATATGGACTAGTTTTCCTTATATTTTGAAGAGAAGTATGAATAGTTTTAATAATTAATTTAATTAATTAGTTAGTCTACTTATCCAATTTTTCCATTTAGGTACCACTGCTAAACAAGAATGGGAAGAATAAACCTTGTTGGAGTAAAGATCTTTCCCTTGGTCTGAAGCATGTATTGCTGACATATTTTCTACCTCGGAGAACTAAATGTCGTTATTAGCCCCCACCAAACCCCCAGAATGACTACATTGTGTATACCATGTTTAGACTTGAGAGTTTCAGATAAATCAATTTTAATGCCACATTCTTCACAGTATTAACACAATATACATGCTCAGTATTTAGCAGTGATCAATCAGAGAAAATTACTGCTTTCTAAAAATTAATATAATTTGCATGTATTATTTTTATGGCTGGTGGTTAGAATGACTTTGTTGGTCCAAGTTATGGTCCCATTGCGTGAAGTCATCATTGTTAGCAACATTTGAAGTGGCAATAGTAAATGGGTTCTATTGAACCTTGCTACTATTTTCTGATGAGAAGTTAGCTTTAGGCATAATTCTGCAAAAGTGAATAACAGGTAGCATGATTTGTATAGATGTCTTGGGAGGGGAAATGGAAATTGTTCAACTGCAAATACGTGCTTATCGTTTTTATTTGACCGTATTGTACTGAATAATACTAAATATTTTAATCTTTTTTTTCAAATATATGGCTGTAAAACAAGCCCAAGGAGGAAGGTTTATGGGTAAAGCTATTTTCAAGTGCTAAAAAGATCACTCAGAAATTTTTTGTAACATATAGCTGAGATAGAAAATATATAATTATTAATATGCTAAGAATGCAGCAGGAAATCCCTGAAATTTTTCTTTGAATGGAAATAGGTATCATTGCTACTTAAAACTATCACATGTGGTAACCAGCACATTTTTTCATGTGTGCCTAGGAATCGTCTAGGGTCACTAAGTTTGAAGGGTCTCTGAATTTAAATATTGCATATTTTTACAGAAATTGTTAAAATAAAATCTATTATATCAAGAAAGTAAGCTAATGGAAGAATTTACAATAGGCCACCACCTTACTATGGATTCTCATTATGATAAATTCACTATATGATATGCTTCGTAAAGAACCTCATAGCTTACTTTCTAATATTGTAGTGTATGATCTAATTTCTGTTTACAGAATTGGAACTATTGTGCTTAGCAAAGGGTTCTCATTTAAATCACTAGACTTATAAAGGAATTATTGACATCAGACATCTCTACCCTCAAATTGATACTAGTTTTATTATTATTATTAATGCTACAATTTGGCATTTAGCCAGGTGGCAACATACATGATCACTATACATCAATATTCAT